>AWOL01S0016161.1:0-22649 GCA_000715115.1 Nicotiana otophora | reverse complement strand
TGTGAGGTTGTATTTATTTGTGTTGTTGCTGCATTTATCTGTTAAACTTCTTTGTGGCATTTACTGAGTTATGGAATTTACCTGTTTATTTATGTTTATTTTTAAATTGTGAAAAATAAATAATTGGACTATTTTACTTAGCTCTTCGCTATTGCTCAGTTCCTTAGTTATTTCTGTTACTTGCTGAGGTGGTTGTACTCATGCTACACCCTGCACTTTATGTGCAGATTCAGATGAGTTAGAGCGCGGTGATCGTTGAGTTCAGGCCGGCTATCTGTGGAGATTGCAAGGTAGCTGCTAGCGTCCACAGGATCTTGTTACTCCTTTTATCATTTCTTCTTTTGGATTGTATTGACAGTTAGACAATTTCATTTCTTAGTTCGTAGATTTGGACGCTCATGACTTAGTGACACCCCGATATTTGGGGCTCGTTTCCGTATTTCTAAAATTATATTTAGAGTTGATTTAGTTTATGAGAAATTCAATGTGGAAATTTGTTATTAAATTCTTATAATCAGTTTAGTAGAAATACTTTGGGAAGTAGGCTTGCCTTGTAACACGATATGCGCCATCACGACCATGGTCAGATTTTGGGTCGTGACAAGTTGGTATCAGAGCCCAGGTTACATAGGTCTCACGAGTCATGAGCGGGTTTAGTAGAGTCTTGCGGATCGGTACGGAGACGTCTGTACTTATCTTCGAGAGGCTGCAGAACCTTTAGGAAAATTTCACACTCTTGAATTCTTATTGTGCGTTATGTGTATTCTATTCTAGTAACTAAACATTTGTATTTCATTCTCTCACAGATGGTGAGGACTCGTGCTACCGGTCAAAAGGGTCAGCCAGCAGTTCGGGCCGCGAGAGGCCGAGGCCGTGGTAGAGGCCGTGGTAGGGGCAGAGGTGCAGCCCGTACAGCAGCTAGGGCAGTACCTACAGATCCACCAGTTGTTCCAGATCAGGACCAGGTTCCAGATGTTGATGCGCCAGCTCAGGCACCACTTGTGCCCATGCTGATTCCTGGCCTTCAGGAGGCGCTAAGTCTCGATTTAAAGAACCCTTCTGCCCAGCGATTTTACGGACCTGCAGAACTCCTTGCGCTTATGCGGAAGCTACCTCGCAGATGTGGCTTCCCCCAAGGTTCCAGCTTTTCTGCTTCTGTGAACATTCACTCGTAGATGCGCATCCGCTTTTGCAGAAATCACCCGCATCTGCAGACTCCCCAGCTCGAGCAGCACTTTGCACCTGCATGCCTATGACTGCACCTGCGGCTCCGCAGGCACTCTACATCACCCACACCTGCATCATCCAGCCCCACACCACTTTCGCTTTTGCGCTTCAAGTGCGGTAAATTCCTCGCACCTGCGAATTTGACCAGCCTCAATCCCTACCTCTTCTGCGACCCCTGGCCACTTCTACGGTCTTACACGTGCGGCCATAACCTTGCAGGTGCGATCGTACCAGAAGCCTTAAGCTTCAACAGTTCCTCCAAGTCCAAACTCAATACGTTTCCAATACGATTCGCACCCGAGGCCCCCAAAACCCCGTTCAAACATACCAACACATCCCAAAACACGATATAAACTTACTCAAATCCTAGAATCATGTCAAACAATATTAAAATTATAAATCGACAGCCAAAACCTTTCTTTCATCTTTTCAACCTTCAAAGAACGCGTCCGAATTACACTTAAACATCTCGGAATGATGCCAAACTTTACGTGCAAGTCACAAATCACAATACGAACCTATCCCAAGGCTCAGAACTCTAAACAGACATTGATAATATCAAAATTCACTTCAAACCAAACTTATGAAATTCTAGAACTTCCAAAATGCCAATTTCGCATAATAATTGCTGAAATGCGCCCAGACTACCCGATACTCTACTCGAACATACGCTCAGGACCAAAATCATCATACGAACCTATTGGATCCTTCAAATCCCGAATTAGTCAACTTTTCCAACTTAAAGCTTCCGAATTAAGAATTTTCTATCCAAATTAATTTCGAACTTCCCAAAATTAAATTCCAACTATGTGTACAATTCATAATACATGAAGTGAAGCTACTCAAGGACTTAAACCAATGAATGACATGCTAGAGCTCAAAATGACCGGTCGGGTCGTTATATTTACTTTCACAGGGTAAAGGATATTTGCGAACACACTATCCACTTATAGGATTATGTAATGACCTGTCTGGTTGTTTTGAGTTCTAGCACTTTGTTCAGTAGTTTAAGGCCTTTAGTAGCTTCACTTCAGGTATTATGACTTGTACGTATGGTCGGAATTGAATTTTGGAAAGTTCGGAGTTGATTTGGAAAGAAAATTCTAAATTCGGAAACTTTAAGTTGGAAAAATTGATTAAGGTTTGACTTTTGAGTAAACAATATCGGAATTGATATTTGAAGGTTCAAATAGGTTCGTATGATGATTGCGGACTTGGGCATATTTTTGGGTTGAGTATCGGGTGGTCCGAGAGTATTTCGGCGCTTATTATGAAAAGTTGGCATTTTGAAAGTTTAAGAATTTTATAAGTTTGGTTTGAAGTGGATTTTGATATTATCGATGTCCGTTCGGTGTTTTGAGCCTCGGAATAGGTTCGTATTGTTATTTTTGACTTGCACGCAAAGTTTGGCATCATTCCGGAATGTTTTGATATAATTCAGACACGTTCGTCGAAGTTTAGAAGTTTGAAAAGTTTTAAGAAGGATTTTGGTCGTCGGTTCATAGTTTTGATGTGATTTGATGTGATTTGAGGCCTCAAGAAGGTTCGTTTCAAGTTTTTGGACTTGTTGGGATGGGGTCCCGGGGCCTCGGGTCAGTTTCGGGATAGTTTCAGAACATTTCTATGTGTTTTGTTGTTGCTATTATTGGTTCTAATGTTGTTCATCATGAATGCGTAGGGGTAATCACGTTCGCGAGGAAAGATTTTTGGATGCTGGATATTTGTTCTTCACATCTGTGACCAAGGGAACACGTTCGCGAAGGTTCGAGGAGAAAAGCTACGCGTTTGCGATTGGGGAATCATATTCGCGAAAGGGAAATCTGAGCCTGGGAGATTTTAGCCTTCACGTTTGCGAAAGGTGCACCGCGTTCGCGAAGGTTCACCTAGTAAATCACCGCGTTCACAAGATTTGGCTCGCGTTCGCGAAGAACAATTTTGGAACTGGAGTTGATAGTGCTTCGCGAATGCAATGGACTTTCCGCGTTCGTGAAGAAGGTTGGACTGGGCAGTGTTCTTTTAAAATTGAGGGTTTGGCTCATTTTCACATCATTTTGTCCATGGGTGCCGATTTTGGAGCAATTTTGGAGTGCCATTTTCATTATCTATTATGGGGTAAGTGATTTCTTCACATTGTGAGTTAAATATATGGTTTTGTATATGGATTTAAGCATGGAAATTTGTAGAAATTTGGGATTTTGGTAGAAAACTTAGAAATTGGTATTTTTGGATTTTGACCACGAAATTGGATATGGAATTGGAAATAATCATATATTTGAGTTCGTATTGTTATGGGTAATATTTTTCTTCAATAATATTTGGGATCTGGGGTCGTGGGCCAGAGGGTTGACTTTATTGACTTTTCGAGCGGAGTTGGAAATTGTTTAAATTGATTAATTATGGGTATTAGAGTATATTTTGATTGGTTTGCACATTGTTTGACTAGTTTTGGTTCGACTAGCATCGGTTTGCGGTGTTAGAGAGGCTTTGGAGCCGGTTTTAAAACTTGGGAGCAGGTAAGTTTCCTGTCTAACTCTGTGTGGGGGAAACTACCCCTAGGTGATGTATTTGATATGTGCTACTTATTGCGGGGGCTACGTACGCACACGGTGATGAGAGTCCGTATGTAGCTAGATTCATGTTATGTCCGGGTAGACTTAGGTTCCCGCCATGCTATAACTATACTATTTGAGTTGTCTCTTGCCTATTAAGTTCCTTCATTTTTACATTGCGACTTGAGACTAGACTTGTGTATAGTGATAGACTTGCTATTGTAGAGATTCAACGAGCTTTATGATTAGCCGCGGAATAATTGTACTCCTCTTACGAATTTCTCCAGCATTATGTATTTTCATCGAAAGGTTCCCCTTAAAAATTAATAACTTACATGTCTATTCGTGAGTGGGGTCAAGGAACTGTTAAAGTTTCTTATTCTAATAGGATAGGGACGTTCGCCTCAGTATTATAGTAGATACATCTATGGTTCGTGTCGTTCGACCCTCGGCAGTGCGCACATTATGATGGGATAGGGCCTTTTGCCTCGGTAATAAAAATAGATGTATCTATGGTTCTTGCTGATCGACCCTCGACAGTGCACATATTATGATGGGATTGGGCCGTATTTCTCGGCATTTCTATAAAATACTCTTACGAAATCGTGCGTTATAATTGGCAAGAAGCCAGTATATCTGTGAGTTTTCCTGATTTGAACCGTGACGACCTATTTGGTGAGGTCCACTATATATATACTTCGATTGAGTAGCTATGAGCTTGAGTTATTGTTGAGAGGAATAATTTACCATGTATTTATACTTGTTATTTTGTTTATTTACTCTGACTCACATCTGTTTACTTCTACTGTATCTTTATTATTGGACCACTAGTAAGTGTCGATGTCGACCCCTCGTCACTACTTCTCTAAGGTTAGGCTAGATACTTACTGGGTACGCGTTGATTTACATACTCATGCTACACTTATTCTGCAGGTACATATATGTCTGGTGGTCTTTTGGGCGCAAAGGCGCGACTATTGCGGGGACTTTACCGTGAGCTGCATTCCATGTTACGCTCCGCAGCCTATAGCGTCTCCATCAAAGTTAGTTATATTTTCCTTTCTAACTTGTATTCCAGACAGATGTTGTATTTTATTATATTTCCTAGTTGATGCTCATGCACTTGTGACACCGAATTTTAGGGGTTCGTACGAGTTGTTCATTATTGTAGTTCACGTAATATTATCATTTTACTCTATAAATTCTATTTTATACTATTTAATTAATGGAAATTATTATTTCAAAAGTAATAAAAATGAGTAATTAAGTTGATCAATCACTGTTGGCTTACCTGACGGCGGCATTAGGCGCCATTATGACTTATAGTGGATTTTGGATCGTGACAGCTTGGTATCGGAGCTCTAGGTTCAATAAGGTCTCACGAGTCATGAGCAAGTCTAGTAGAGTCTCGCGGATCAGTACGGAGATGTCTGTACTTATCTTCGAGAGACTACATGGCTGTTAGGAGCACTTCCCTTCTTGATTCCTCATCGTGTGATTTGATTCCTTTGAGGCTTATGTCTTTATTTCCTTCCTACTCAATCTTACGCGACGTGGGGCGCTTGCTATCAATTGGGCGTCGAGGAGTTGTAGTGGTACTGCAGACGTGGTGCAGGATATTTTTCCCTACGTGTTCGGACAGGCTATTATCGTCGCCTTGCGGAAGGATGTTCTTTTGTTCCAGCTCAATATCTGTATTTCCTATGGTTTCGAGACTGTGCACGAATTTCTATGATGTCTATGCATTGTTATCACACAGTGTTGGTGTGATAGTAGGGTGCTTGTTTATATGTCGAGTCAGTGAATGACTTGAAAGGAGGATTTCCCAGTGCATGATTTAATGGTTCAACACTTCATTCCAGCGGAAGAAAGGCAATCAGACTATGGATATTCAGGCTTTGGTTGATGGAGCAACGAGACTTGATATTTTCGAGCGTGGTGGAATTCTTATTTGTGATGTGGTGTCGTCATCCTTGTTTGAATGCATTGAGGTTTGCCAGTGTTATGGTCTTCTTTGATTTTCCTTCGGGGCATGGTGTTTTGAAATGGGTTTTGAGAAGCGGTTGTCAGAGATGGTGGTGTGTAGCAGTTTCAGAATCGAGTTGGTGTTTCTAATGTTGATGGGTCAATAAATATGGTCTTCGAGGATGCTTAAAGTTGGTAGCAATTTATTAGTTCATGTGCTACAGAGATAGGTTTTGATATGAGGCAGCATTTGGGCAGTGAAGGATGATGAAGGACATGGTGGGAGGTGTCTCGCGGTGGCTGAATTACTAGCAGGCCAAGTATGAAAAGCGGAGGTCGAGAAGTTGCTTATAGGAGATGGTTTGACCGAAGTGGGAGTGACAGTGTAGCGTATGGATTCTGTGGTAGGATAGCCACGTACCTTGAGGAGGATTAGAGTGATTATGGAGGCATGGTGGAAAGTGAGTAGGTCTACGGATTTGATTTGGAATGGTGGTTGTTGTGCTGAGGAAGGTTGAATATGACGGAAAGAAGTTAGCTCAGAGTGTCTAAGGTTGTAAGATCTTGATTGTCGTTATGGGATATGACGTGACTTCGAGTTTGGAATGTATTGTTGGACTTTCAGTTGATGTCAATGGGGAATGAACAGACTTGGACAGTCGGTGGACGAGCATAGGCTCACGAGGGTTTACTGATTTCGTAGTAGTGGTACCCAGTGCAGCATAACTGGAAGATGTCGGTATGGAATTCCACAAGTGGGTCATCTCTTGTGAGTAGGTTAGCGGTTGCGTGATTTTGATGAAGTTTCTACGAAGAGTTCTACTTGCTACCCGGCAAAAGGTCGAATATACGATTGTGGCTGATAATTCGAAATGTTCATGAAAAGTTTAATAAGAGACTATGAGAAATTTGGCGGGTTGGCGGTGCAAGATCATGGTAATTGTGAAGTAGGAATCTTTGTGGCTTCTACATTATGAGATGGTAGCTTAAATCTAAGTGGGGGAAGCCCACCGTCTACGATTAGATCACGTGGTTGTCTGCTTGGTCAAGTTCTGGTTATCAGTGCATTAGTGGATTATTTATGACTAAGAAAAGGAAACATCAGGGGTAATTCGAGTAAAGGAAGTGATGAATGTGTGCTATATTTCGCCTTATCGATTCATGCACAGATTTTAGGGAGACTCAGAGTTTATGCTTCTGATAGATGTGATGTACAAGGGAAAATAATTCATCCGGTTATTTCTTTGGGATTGATCATGTGCTGATAGCGCACTAGAGTTTGGCTTATATTCGGGACCAAGTAAAAGTGGGTGACTCTCAACAGTGGTTCTAATGGGGTTGTTACGTGACTGGAGACTGGGATTTTGCAGCATAGTGTGAAGAATACTTGGGGAATTTTCTATGTTATCATCGGGTCTGCGGGGCAGTATTGGAAAAGTGGGAGAAACATTTTCGGATTGGCGAAAGGTCTTTTAGAATGGGTGTACCAGTTGGAGATGCTATTGTGCACATGAGGAAGGTATGGGATGGTACATGAGTATTGAGGCGATGTTGTCTCATGAAGTGGGTCACTCGGGAGGAGTGTTGTTGAGTTTCATTATGATTCTTGAATGGAGCTACTATTATTTCTAAGGCAAGTCAAGAGTGAATTGGAAGAAGTTGGTTCGGTTAGTAATGGTTGAATCAGCATGATTGTGGCAATGATCAGTTCCTTCGGTGCGTGAAGTTATACATGTGGTTTGTGGTTGTACGTGAGGGCTCGATAGCCACCATAACTTGATTGATTTGGGAGCTATTTGATTCAAATGGCCTTGTAGTGTAATTGGATTACAGAAGAGTCACGACGGTTTAGATCATGACTTGAGGTTTGTATTTTTTGTGGTTTGGGAATTCAGTTGCGTGTTGCATTGGTTCTTATGAAATGAGTTAAGTGAAAGGTTCCCAACCAATGGAGTGTTTATTCTACTAGCAGTTCAAGGGTTATGATGAATTCTTATACTCTCGCGTAGTGGCATGATAAGTACAGTGAGCGGCATGGGAATTCGAAAGTTGAGGATCAAGATTGCGGTTCGGTGTTGACAAGAATGTCACGGGCTCGGATGAGCCTGGAAGAATTTAGATGTTCAGAGTAAGCTGACATTATCCTAGTGTCGCCTGGGAATGATGTTCTATAGAAGAAGCATTGTGTACTGATTTGTGGGTTCTTGAATTTCGTTATAGATTAGTACGGTTGGTGGTATGGAGGTGTAGACTTTGCTACATGGTGCAGAAGGTCGTGGGAGCGTACCCTATGGGGAGATTTGTATAAGTTTGACATGTTAGTCACTGGATTGTTAAAGATTGAAACCAAGCATGGAGATTATGGTACTATCGTTAATGTGAGAGTTTATGCCTGGAAGGCGCTCTATTATTTTGGTTGTGAATTGTGGGAGTTGTTCTGGATTGAGACGGCTTGATTATTTGCACATATGTTGAGGTGCCGTGTATCTTGTGGTGTTATATGAACAGGATGTCTCTCGAGTTACAGGTCATTAATCGCACCTTAGTTGTGCTTGGGTTTTACGGCGTATTGTGCTATCTGTCTCTCCAGAGTTGTATTTTTGCACTTGGCATGCTTGTGGTCGATATTCCGTATTCCATAGGTAGAAGCATTAGGGCTTGATGGGTATGTCCTTATTTATTGTTATAAGTGGATTGGGTGGCACGCCACCACGGGTACGTTGTTTGGATGGGGTTGCACGCTGCAACGGTATCATGTGTGGATCGGGTTGCACACCGCAACAGTGAGATGTTGAGTACGGTCCCCTATACTTATTGTTGTGTATTTGTTTCTCATTCTCTAAGGAAGGTTCATAGCATCTCTTCGGCCGTTTTATTCGTTACGCAAGCCGGGTAGTTCTTTTCCTTTTTCCAAAGTTTGTTCTCCCTTATGTGTCATATTAAAGTTGTAGCTTGTCGGCGCATTGATGGCGTCATATGAGATCTTGGTCAGTGTTTGAGATAACTTATTTCCTGAGCAACTTGTACTGGGTGAGACGAGGTTATTGGACCTGAAATTAGTGCGATCAGATTTATATAAGGTACATTAAAGAGCAAATATCGTTATGCAGTCAGAATGAGGTAATGGTCTTGTCAGGAGGAGAGACTCCATGATTTGTTGATTCGGTAGGTGGTTATTAGTTTCTACACATATCTTCCGTCGTGGGAATATTGTGAGAGTTGGATCAGGGTTTATATGTGTTATGAGGGGTATTGCGGGCACCAGATTTGTGAAATGGCGGCTATTATGGTCGGAGGATGTTATTATGGTCAAGTGAATTATGTGGTACATGGTATGATTTTAGCGGGAGAGCATGGTCATGTTGGGTACAGTATTTGGTGATTGATATGGTGTTCGTATGTTAGAATCGGGTCTCGTGAAAAATTCCGGATGTTGGAATTTGGTTCTGAAGCTTGTTAGCTAAGGTTATAGGAAGGATCTTTAGTCTGACTCGAGCTAACGTGCTCACAGGGGTTGTGGTGGCACAGGTAGGTGCACGAGGTGTTGAACAGTAATTTTGGACAACTCCGGAGCAGCACTTAGCACGTTCGAGGACGAACGTATATTTAAGTGTGGGAGAATGTAACAAACCGACTGGTTATTTTGAGCTCTAGTACATCGTTCAACAATTTAAGGCCTTGAGTAGCTTCACTTTAGGTACTATGACTTGTACAAGTGGTCGGAATTGAATTTCGGAAAGTTCGGAGTTGATTTCGAAATAAAATTCTAAATTCGGAAGCTTTAAATTGGAAAAATTGATTAAGGTTTGAGTTTTGAGTAAACGACCTCAGAATCGGGATTTGAAGGTTCCGATAGGTTCGTATAATAATTTCGGACTTGGCGGTATGCTCTGGTTGAGTATCGGGTGGTCCGAGAGTATTTCAGCACTTATTATGGAAAGTTGGCATTTTGAAAGTTTAAGAATTTCATAAGTTTGGTTTGAAGTAGATTTTGATGTTATCGATATCCGTTCGGGGTTCCGAGCCTTGAAATAGGTTTGTATTGTGATTTGTGACTTGCACGCAAAGTTTGAAAAGTTTTAAGAAGGATTTTGGTCATCGATTCGTAGTTTTGATGTTATTTGTTGTGATTTGAGGCCTCAAACAAGTTCGTTTCACGTTTTGGGACTTGTTGGGGGTGAATGGACGGGGTCTCGGGGGCCTCAGGTGTGTTTCGGGATGGTTTCGGAACATTTCTCCATGTTTTGCTGCTGCTGTTGCTGGTTCTGGTGTTGTTCATCGAGAACGCGTAGGGGTAATCGCGTTCGCGAGGAAGGATTTTTTGCTGCTGGATATTTGTGCTTCACGTTCGCGACTGAGGGGACGCATTCGTGAAGGTTCGAGGAGCAAAGCTACGCTTTCGCGATTGGGGCATCGCGTTCGCGGAAGGGAAAACTGGGCCTGGGAGATTTTAGCCTTCGCGTTCGCGGAAGGTGCACCGCGTTCGTGAAGGTTCTCCTCGTAAATCATCATGTTCGCGAGATTTGGCTCGCGTCGTGAAGAAAAGTTTTGGAACTGAAGCTGGTAGTGCTTCGCTAGCGCGATGGACTTGCCGCGTTCGCGAAGAAGGTCGGACTGGGAAGTGTTCTTTTAAAATCGAGGATTTGGCTCATTTTCACTTTATTTTGTCCATGGGAGCCAATTTTGGAGTGCCATTATCATCATCTATTATGTGGTAAGTGATGTCTTCACATTGTGAGTGAAATACATGGTATATATATGGATTTAAGCATGGGAATTTGTAAAAATTTGGGATTTTGGTAGAAAATCTAGATATTGGTATTTTTGAATTTTGATCATGAAATTGGATAAGGAATTGGGAATAAATCATATATTTGAGTTTTTATTGTTGTGGGTAATATTTATCTTCAAAAAGTTTCGGAATGGGGCAAATGGGCCCGAGGGTTGACTTTATCTACTTTTTGAGCGGAGTTGGAAATTGTTTAAATTGATTAATTATGGGTATTAGAGTATATTTTGATTGGTTTTCACATTGTTTGACTAGTTTTGGTTCGAAGGGCATCGATTTGAGGTGTTAGAGAGGTTTTGGAGCCGGTTATGGAACTTCAGAGTGAGATAAGTCTCCTGTCTAACTCTGTGAGGGGGAAACTACCCCTAGGTGATGTATTTGATATGTGCTACTTGTTGCGGGGGCTACGTACGCACGAGGTGACGAGAGTCCGTACGTAGCTAGATTCATGTTATGTCCGGGTAGACTTAGGTTCCCCCCATGCCATAACTGTACTATTTGAGTTGTCTCTTGCCTAGTAAATTCCTTCATTTTTACGTTGTGATTTGCGACTAGACTTGTGTAGAGTGATAGACTTGCTATTGTAGAGATTCAACGGTTTTCATGATTAGCTTTTGAATAATTGTACTCCTCTTAAGAATTTCTCCCGCGTTATGCGTTTTCATCAAAAGTTTTCCCTTAAAAATTTATAACTCACACGTCTATTCGTGAGTGGGGTCAAGGACCCGTTAAAGATTCTTATTCTAATGGGATCGGGCCGTTCGCCTCGGCAGATAATAGATACATCTATGGTTCGTGTCATTCGATCCTCGACAGTGCGCACATTATGATGGGATCGGGCCATTCGCCTCGGCAGGATTATGCATCACACTCTCATGGGAACAGATCGTTTGCCTCAGCAATAAAAATATATGTATCTATGGTTCATGCCGTTCGACCCTCGACAGTGCATATATATGATGGGATCGGGTCGTACGCCTCGGCATCTCTATAAACTACTCTTATGAAATCGTGCGTAATAATTAGAAAGAAGCCAGTATATCTGTGAGTTTTCCTTATTTGAACTGTGACGGCATATCTGGTGAGGTCTGTTATATATATACTCCGATTGAGGAGGTAACTACTAGCTGAGAGCTTGAGTTATTGTTGAGATGAGAATTTTACCACGTATTTATACTTGTTATTTCATTTATTTACTCTGACTCACATCTGTTTACTTCTACTGTATTTGTATTATTGTACCACTAGTATGGGTCGATGTCGACCCCTCGTTACTACTTCTCTGGGGTTAGGCTAGATACGTACTGGGTACGCGTTGATTTATATACTCATGCTACACTTATTGCACTTATTGTGAAGGTACATATATGTCTGGTGGTCTTTTGAGCGCAAAGGCGCGACTATTGCAGGGACTTTACCGTGAGTTGCATTTCATGTTACGGTTCGCAGTCTGCAGAGTCTCCATCAGAGTTATTTATATTTTCGTGTCTAACTTGTATTCCAGATAGATGTTGTATTTTATTATATTTCCTAATTGATACTCATGCACTTGTGACACTGGATTTTGGGGATTCCTACGGGTTGTTCATTATTGTAGCTCACGTAACATTATCATTTTACCCTGTAAATTCTATTTTATACTATTTAATTGATGGAAATGATGATTTCAAAAGTAATAAAAATGAGTAATTAAGTTGATTAATCACCGTTGGCTTGCCTGACGGCGGCGTTAGATGCCATCACGACCTATAGTGAATTTTAGGTCGTGACAGATTACACCGAGTTTTTAGTTGTTGTTGTATTGGAATGTTATGATCATGATTAAGAAACAATAGTGTGGGTATGCCCTCTACACCGGAGGCTATTATTTGCACGATCAAATAATATTTTTCAGCAAACAAAATGTATATATGCAATCGCTAATGGAATTCTTAGAATTTTTTTACTGTAGTTTCTCTACCTTCACAAGGTAAGGATAGTGTATGTGTATGCACTACACTCCTCAATCTCATAACTCACTTGTGGATTACACTAAATATATTCTTATTGTTATTATTGTTGCAATAACTAATGGAAATTGTACAAAATAAGATCTATTTGTGCTAGGAAGTAAAGCCCCAAAACTAAAACAATCACATATTTAGAGGTCTCATCATTAACCGATAAAGGTCTCATCAAAATGTACTTTGTGTGGTGCAAGGGCTGACTCTGAATCTATCTATCTATACTATATTAAAAGCACGAAGGCCTATAGCGAAATGTCGTTTGCCTTTTTTACCTTTTAAAAATCGATTTCACACTAGACAAAATAGTCATTTCACTATTTTCCTAAATTTTTGGCCACTGAAATCAACTAGAATTTGATTATTTAAATCTTTCCTTACTAGAATAATATAAGAATTCCTAGTATTTAGACTTTAAAATCAATACTAGAATGTAAGATTTACAAAATCCTTTCCAATTATGTAACAATAACTATTCTAGAAGTAAGTAAAAAGGAAAACATATCAAAAATAGAATATCTAAATAATAAGGAATATAGAAACTTTTAACCATTCTAATCAGAAAAATAAATTTAAAAAAAAAACATGAAGCACGTACATAGTTGTCACGACCCAAAATCCCGCCACAGGCATCGTGATATCACTTAGTCTCTAAGACTAGGTAAGCCGATTATAATAATAAATCAAGCCATTTTTTTTATATATAAACCAACAACGGAAATAATTAAAAATATAACAACCTCTCAAGACTGGTAATACTGAGTCACGAACTCTAACTGAATATATAGAATGATCTCAAGGATCAAATACTCAATACTGTTTGATTAATAATTAACAGTATAATAAAATGGAAAGACTCCAAGGGACTGCGACGACCAAGCAGCTCTACCTTGAATCCTTGCGATCACACTTTAACTCTGTCCGAGTCCGATATATCCAACACTTGGCTCTGCACAAAAATGTACAGAAGTGTAGTATGAGTACACCACGATCGGTATCCAGTAAGTATCAAGACTAACCTCAGTGGAGTAGTGACGAGGTACAGTCGAGACACTCACTAGTGTAATAACCTGTGCAATATATCACGACCCAATTTCACATATAAGTCATGATGGCGCCCAACACTACAGTTAGGCAAGCCAACTAATAATTTAAGCATACATTGATAAAATTTAAAACCAAGAAAAATATAATAAAACCCAAACTCTACCAGTGTGTGTGCCAAGACCTGGTGTCACAAGTGTATGAGCATCTAGTAGATTATACAAAAACCTCAAATACTGTCTGAAATACAAATAGACAGAATTGAAAAATACAAAGAGAGACACTAGTAGCTGCAGAACGGATCAGAGAAACAGCTCACCATTATGCCCCTGGATAACGTGGGTGCAAGACAATAGGTCCCCCACTAGTACTTGCCTCAGTTCCTACACAAAAGTGCATCAAGTGTAGTATGAGTACGTAAACAACGTGTACCCAGTAAGTATCAAGCCTAATCTCGAAGTGGTAGAGACGAGATGGCCGACTTTAACACTCACTATGGGTCAATAATAATAATTGAAATACAACCAGGATATTTAAATCAATATGATTTACAGAGTTTAAAATAATTTATTTAATCAGCGGAAATAATTAAATTTCTTCACATGCAACAATTCTTAATATATTAATTAAATTCCTTCAATTCAAAAAATATTTCAATTTATCAATTAAATATCATTTATAGGGATAACAATTAATTCTTTAACAAGCATGAATAATAATTCATTAAATTCCAAGGATTTTTCCAATTTATCAATTAGCTTCGCAAGCTGAAATAAGCTATTAAACTATCGTGTAATTATTATTATTATTAAGCATGATTTCTGCCGAGTACGTACGGCCCGATCCAGAGTGTCGTGTACACTGCCGAGGGATGTGCGGCGCGATCCATAGATGCATCTATCCTGTCGAGGTGTTCGGCCCGCTCCACAAGAAAGGAGGATATTTTCTTATGTACCTCCGGAAGGAGAGTATATTTATTATGAGATAAATTCGGGAGGAAGAATTGTCACAACCCAAAATTTGACCATGGTCGTGATGGCGCCTATCGTGTTACAAGGCAAGCCTACTTCCCAAAATATTTCTACTAAACCGATAATAAGAATTTAATAAAACATTTCAACATTGAATTTCTCATAAACTAAATCAACTCTAAATATAATTTTAGAAATACGGAAACGAGCCCCAAACATCGGGGTGTCACTAAGTCATGAGCGTCTAAATCTACGAACTAAGAAATGAAACTGTCCAACTGTCAATACAATCCAAAAGAAGAAATGATAAAAGGAGTAACAAGATCCCGCGGACGCTAGCAGCTGCCTTGCAATCTCCACAGATAGCCGGCCTGAACTCAANCGCTCTAACTCACCTGAATCTGCACATAAAGTGCAGGGTGTAGCATGAGTACAACCACCTCAGCAAGTAACAGAAATAACTAAGGAACTGAGCAATAGTGACGAGCTAAGTAAAACAGTCCAATTATTTATTTTTCACAATTTAAAAATAAACAGAAATAAACAGGTAAATTCCATAACTCATTAAATGCCACAAAGAAGTTTAACAGATAAATGTAGCAACAACACAAATAAAAACAACCTCACAATAGTGTCACTCCATCACTCATCACTCGCACTCAGCACTCAATACTCAAAACACTCAACACTCTGCGCTCACTGGGGGTGTGTATAAACTCCGGAGGGGCTCCCAAAGCCCAAGCGCTAAGCATGGACAACTCACGTGCCATCATATCAATACCTGGATTCGCACGGCCAACTCACGTGCTACGCGGACAACTCACGCCATATGGTATCAATACCTAGACCCGCACGGTCAACTCACGTGCTACGCGGACAACTCACGTGCTATGGTATTAATATCCTCACAACTAGGCCCTCGGTTTTATTCAATCAATATCAATACCTGGATCCGCACGGTCAACTCACGTTCTACGCGAAAAACTCACACGCTATGGTATCAATACCTGGACCCGCACGGTCAACTCACGTGCTACGCGGACAACTCACGCGCTATGGCATTAATATCCTCCCAACCAAGCCCTCGACCTCACTCAATCATATACCTCACTAGCCTCATCATCACCAACAAATAAGGGAACACAACCCACATCAAGTATCACCGCATATTAGCAAATAATAGAGACTTAGGTAAACATGTACAATAATTTCTATGACTGAGTACAAATAATGTGAGCATGAATAAAGCCTAAGCATGATCTCTAACATGAAGGCAAACAAGTTCAACAACAAATAAACACATAACCACAGATAATAGCCATTAGGCCTCACAGCCTCACGGGATGGACCAAGTCTTAATCCCTCGCGGTGCACACCCACACGCTCATCACCTAGCGTGGGTATCACTTCCAAACAATAACGTGATGTCAAATATCTAGGTTTATACCCTCAAAGCCAGAGTTAAAATTGTTAATTACCTTAACCGCGTACAAATCCTACCCCGGGATGCCCTCGTCTCTTGACCCGGTCTCCAAATGCTCCGAATCTAATCGCAATCAGTACAATACCATCAATATACGCTAATGGAATGAATTCCACAAGAAAAACTACAAAATATGCCAAAATCCGAAACCAGCCGAAACCCAGCCCCCGGGCCCACATCTCGAAATCCAACAAAACTAGAAAGCCGATTCACTCACGAGTCTAACCATACCAAATTCATCAAAATCGGACTCCGTTTGGTCCCTCAAATCCTTAAATTACTTTCCAACATTTCCAAGCCCTAACCCCTCATTTTCACTAATTACCATGATTAAACAACAGAAAATCACCATATATACAAGTATTAGGGCTCAAGTAACTTACCTCAAGGAAACCCCCTTGATTCCTTCTTCAAATCTCTCCCAAAAGCTCCGAAAACCGAATAGAAATGGTGAAGAACGCACCAAAATTAGCGAAGTGTGATATATAGGGTCTGCCCCAGGGATTCCGCACATGCGGACCCTTTCTCGCACCTGCGCTTCCGCATCTGCGGACTCCGGTGTGCACCTGCTCATTCCACTTAACTGGCCAGACTTTGCACATACGGAAGTCTCCTCGTACCTGCGAGCCCGCAGGTGCGATTAACTTTTCGCATCTGCGACCAAATCCGCATCTGCAAGCCTCCCACGCACCTGCGATCATCGCTCCTGCGGTTCCGAATCTGCAGGTGCGGACACACCAGAATAGCAGCTCCAGCTGTATTTTCCAACTTCCAAACTCCCTGATACCCATCCGAAATCATCCCGAGCCCCTCGGGACCTCAACCAAATATACCAATAAGTTATATATCAACATACCAACTTAGTCGAACATTCGAATCACTCGAAACAATACCCAATCATCAAATTACCCTCGGATTCAAGCCTAAGAACTTTTAAATTTCCAAATTCGGCACCCGATGCCGAAACCAACCATATCACGTTCGAATGACCTCAAATTTTGCACACACATCAAAAATGACACTACTAACCTACCAACTTCCGAAATTCCATTCCGACCCCGATATCAAATTTTTCAACTGCCGACCGAAATCGCCAAATTTTTAATTTTGCTAGTTCAAGCCTAATTCTACCACGGACCTCCAAATCACATTCCAGATGCACTCCTAAGTTCAAAATCACCTAACGAAGCTAACGGAACCATCAGAATTCAAATCCGAGATTGTTTACAAATAGGTCCATATCCGGTCCACTTTTCTAACTTAAACTTTTTAATTATGAGACTAAGTGCTATTTCACTCCGAGTTCCTTCCGGACCCGAACCAACTAACCCGATAATTTATAAATCAATTGCAAGACATAAATTGAGTAGTAAATGGGGGAATATGGTTATAATATTCAAAATGACTGGCAGGGTCATTACATTCTCCCCCCCCCCCAAACAAACGTTCGTCCTCGAACGAGTCTAACAGAAGAACATACCTGAAATCACAGCATCTGAAGCAATAGCGTCTGGCCTGGCTGGGAGGGCATAGAAATGGGCATGACCACCCCCTGATCTGCATCCCCCTCTCGGGCGACCCATAGCTGACTGGGCTCCACCCCTAGCTGGCTGAACTCCACCCTAGCTGGCTCGGCGGGTGGTGGAAGAACTGGTGCTGGTGTCATTGGCTGAGTACTCCGGTGCGGAGTCCCACCCAACAGCCTAGGGAAATATCTCGCAATGTTACCAAAATCCCCGCACTCGAAACAACCCCTCCTTTGACGAAATTATTGCTCTTGATGCCCAAAAATATTATCCGATGATACCTGAGCGGGCGGGGCATAATGAGAACCCTGTGCTGGCAATGCACTGAATGATGACTGACTCTATTGGTCCTGCTGAAACTGACCTCCCTGAGGAATACCACTAAAATCGCCCTGACCACGAGGCCTCTTAGCCTCCCTCTCAGTCCTTTCCTGACCTTGAACCATCTCAATCTGTTGAGCAATGTCGACAACCTCATCAAAGGTAACCCCAGATACTCTCTCCCTGGTCATAAGCAATCGAAGCTGAAAACTGAGGCCATATATAAACCTCCTGATCCTCTCTCGGTCTGTGGGAACCAACCAGACCGCATGACGAGCTAACTCAGAGAATCGCATCTCATACTGTGTAACAGACATCTCACCCTGGCGAAGCTGCTCAAACTGCCTATGCAGCTCCTCTCTGCGGGACTCAGGTACAAACTTCTCCAAAAAAAGAACGGAAAACTGCTGCCAAGTAAGGGGTGATGCGCCAACAGGCCTACGCCTCTCGTAAGTCTCCCACCATCTGAGTACAGCTCCAAAAAACTGAAAGGTAGTGAATGAGACCCCACAAGTCTCCAAAATACCAGCAGTATGGAGTATCCTCTGACACCTGTCCAAGAAATCCTGAGCGTCCTCTCTCTCTGTGCCACTGAAAGGTGGCGGCTGGAGTCTCCCAAACCTCTCCAACCTACGTTGATCATCCTCAGGCATAGCAGGAACCACATAATCCTGTGCAGCTACAACCAGCTGGGCTGGTGGTGCCTCTGGTGTCTGAAGTCCCTGAATAACCTGCTCGGGTGTGCAAGCGATGGGAGTTTAAGTGCCTCCCCCAGCCTGAGAAGTGGTTGCGGCTATCAAAATAGAGACCGCCTAAGCAAGGCCGGTACACGCTGTCAGAATCTGAGCTAATTTCATGGATTCTATATGGATTTAAATATGAAAATTTGTAGAAATTTGGGATTTTGATGGAAAACCTAAAATTTGGTAATTTTGGAATTTTGACCATGAAATTGGATACGGAGTTGGTAATAAATTATATATTTGAGTTCGTAATATTATGGGTAATGTTTATTTTTGAAATTTTTTAAAATTCGGGCCCGAGGGTTGACTTTATTGACTTTTCGAGCGGAGTTAGGAATTGATTTATTATGAGTATTAGAGTATATTTTTATTGGTTTGCACATTGTTTGATTGGTTTTGGAGCGACGGGCATCGGTTTGAGGTGTTAGAGTGGCGTTGGAGAGGGTTATGGAATTTCGGAGCGAGGTAAGTCTCATGTCTAACTATGTGAGGGGAAAACTACCCCTAGGTAATGTATTTGATATGTGCTACTTGTTGCGGGGGCTACGTACGCACGAGGTGATGAGAGTCCGTACGTAGCTAGATTGATGTTATGTTCGGGTAGACTTAGGTTCATGCCATACTATAATTGTACTATTGGAGTTGTCCCTTGCCTATTAAATTCCTTTATTTTTCATTACGACTGGTGACTAGACTTGCTATTATAGATATTTGACGAGCTTCATGATTAGCCGCGAAATAATTGTACTCCTCTTACGAATTTCTCCTGTGCGATACGTTTTCATCGAAGGTTTTTCCTTAAATTTATAACTCACATGCTTATTCGTGAGTGAGATCAAGGGCCCATTAAAGCTTCTTATTCAAATGAGATCGGGCTATTCTCCTCGGCAGGATTATGTACCACACTCTCATGGGAGCGGACCGTTCATCTCGGCAGTATAAAAGATGCATCTATGGTTCGTGTCATTCGACCCTCGGTAGTGCACAATGTATGATGGGATCGGGCTGTTCGCCTCGCCATTTCTATAAAATACTCTTATGGAATCGTGCGTAATATTTGACAAGAAGCCAGTGTATCTGTGAGTCTTTCCTGATTTGAATTGTGACAACCTATTTGCTGAGGTCCATTATATATACACTCCGGTTGATGAGGTAACTGACAATTGAGAGCTTGAGTTTATTGTTGAGAGGAGGGTTGTACCACGTATTTATACTTGTTTATTTCGTTTATTTACTCGGCCTCACGTATGTTTACTTCTTTTTGTGTTTGATTTATTGGACCACTAGTAAGTGTCGATGTCGACCCCTCGTCACTACTTCTCTGGGGTTAGGCTAGATATTTACTCGGTACGCGTTAATTTACGTACTCATGCTACACTTATTATGATGGTCTATATATGTTTTCGATGGTCTTCTGGGTGCAGAGGCGCGGCTATTACGGAAATTTTACGGTAAGCTACATTTCATGTTATGATCCGTAACATACAGAGCCTCCATCAGAGTTATTTATATTTTTCTATCTAATTTGATTTCCAGACGAATGTTGTATTTTTATTGTACTCCTTAGTAGCACTTGTGACACCGAATTTTGGGGTTTTTTACTGGTTGTTCATTATTGTAGTTCATGTAATTATTATTATTTCTCCTTGAAAGCGTATATTTTTATATAGGAATTGGATAAAATAAAATTGTGGGTTTTCTACGAGCACCCACTTTTATACATTTTAATTAATGGGAATTATGATTTTAAAGTAATCAAAATGAGTAATTAAGTTGATCGATCACCGTTGGCTTTCCTCACAGTGGCGTTAGGCATCATCACGACCTATAGTGGATTTTGGGTCGTGATAGCTTGGTATCAGAGCCTTAGGTTCACTTAGGTCTCACGAGTCATGAGCAAGTCTAGTAGATTTTTGCGGATCGGTATGGAGACGTATGTACTTATCTTCGAGAGGCTATAGGACCGTTAGGAGCACTTCCCTTCTTGATTCCTCTTTGTACGATTTGATTCCTTTGAGTCTTATGCATTTATTTCCTGGCTACTCAATCTTATGCGACATGGAGCACTTGTTATAAATTGTACATCGAGGAGTTGTAGTGGTATTGCAGACGTGGTGCAGGATGTTTTTGCCTGCATATTCGGGCAGGCTACTATCGTCGCCTTACGAAAGGATGTTCTGTCATTTCATCTCAGTAGTTGTATTTCCGATGGTTTTGAGGCTATGCACAGATTGCTATGATGTTCATGCGTTTGTTATCGCACAATATTGATGTAATGATAGGGTGCTCGTTTATTTGTCGAGGTAGTGGATGACTTGAAAGGAGGATTTCTCGGTGCGTGACTTAGAGGTTCGACATTTAATTCTAGCAGAGGTAAGGCAATCAGACTATGGGTGTTCAGGCCTTGGTTGATGGAGTAACGAGACTTGATATTTTCGAGCGTGGTGAAATTTTCATTTGTGATGTGGTGTCTTCATCCTTGTTTGAACGCATTAAGGTGTGTCGGTGTTATGGTCTTCTTCAATTTTCCTTCGGGGCAGGATGTTGTGAATTGGTGCCTAAGAAGCGGTTTTCAGAGATGGCAGTGTGTAGCGGTTTCAAAAATCGAATTGGTGTTTCTAATGTTGATGGCTCGGGAAGGATGATCTTCTAGGAGGTTTAGAGTTGGTAGAAATTCATTAGTTCAGGTACTACATGTATGGATTTGATTTGAGGTAACATTTGGGCAGTGAAGTATAAGGAAGGAGGCGAGAGGTGTCTCACGGTGGTTGAATTACTAGTAGGTCAAGTATGAAAAGCAGAGGTCGAGAAGTTTCTCAAAGGAGATGGTTTAACCGAAGTGAGAGTGGAAGATTAGCATATGGTTTCTGTGGTAGGATAAACACATTCCTTGAGAAACGTTTAGAGCGATTTGAGGAAACGTGGTGGGAAGTGACTAGGTCCATGGATTTTTATTTAAGATGGAGGCTACTGTACTGAGGAAGATTGAATATGGCCGAGATGAGTTTGCTTGAAATGAAGAAGGGTGTGAAAACTTGATTATCATTTTGGGATCCAACATGACTTCGAGTTTGGAGCGTATTGTTGGACTTTTAGTCGGTGTCAATGGGAAATGAACAGACTTGTAGAACTGGTGGACGAGTATGGGATAAGGAAGGTCTACTAAATTCATAGTAGTGGTACCCAGTGCAGTGTCGTTGGAAAATATAGGTATGGAATCCCAGAGGTGGGTTATCTACTGTGAACATGCTAGCGGTTGCGTGATTTTGATGAGATTTCTATGAAGAGTTCTACTTACTACCCAACAGAAGGTCGAGTATGCGATTGTGGCTGATATTTCGGAATGTTTCATGAAAAGCTTAACACAAGATTTCGAGAAATTTGGCTGGTTAACGTTGCGAGATCATAGTAATTGAGTAGAAGGAATCGTTGTGGGCTCTACATTATGTGATGGTAGCTTAAAGCTAAGTGGGGGAGCCCATCATCTACAATTGGATCGCAGGGTTGTCTGCTTGTGCGGTTTCTAGTTATCGGTGCATGGGTGGACTATTTATGACTAAAAAAAAAAACATCAGGCGTAATTCGAGCAAGGAACTTGATGAATGTGTGCTATATTTCGCCTTATCGATCCAGGTGCAGGTTTTGTGAAGACTCAGAGTTTATGCTTCTTGTGAATATGATGTGCAAGGAAAGGAATTCGCCCGGTTGCTTCTTTGGGTGTGTTCATGTGCTAGCAAAGCGTCGGAGTTTGATTATATTCTGGACCAGGTCAGAGTGGGTGACTTTTAATAGTGGTTTTAATGGGTTCAAGGATATAGGCGCGGTGCCTAAGAATTACGAGTTCGTTGTATGGATGAAGACTGGGATTTTGTAGCAAAGTGTGAAGAATACTTGGGGAATATTTCTATGTTATCATCGAGTCTGCGGAGTAGTAATGAAGGAATGAGAGAAATAGCTTCAAATTTGCGGAAGATCTTTCAGAATGGGTGTACCAGTTTGAGATGCTATTGTGCGCTATGAAGAGAGTA
>AWOL01S0016157.1:0-20885 GCA_000715115.1 Nicotiana otophora | reverse complement strand
TGTACTCTTTGCAATCCATATTTGATATTTCTATTTATCCTTACGGTTTGTATTAAGCTATACAGCATATCCTTAGAACTACATACAAATTTAATTCTATCCGTTTTTCGGGTATACCAATTTGGCACCCATCGTAGGGCTAAGGATAACAGTGTTTGTTTGATACAAATCTGCAACACACATCAGTTTACGCTCGTCTTTTGGGGGTGCCTCTGACTTCGAACTAGCAATGGCAAACCCTCGATTAATGGCTTTACCTACCGACAACGAAGTCGGCCTTCAAGACGAAACCAATAACTTGATGCCCAGGGCCGGAAGGCCGCTTATCGATGTCATTGAAGCTCGAGTCGAAGTACCTGAAACTCGAGATGAAGTACCGCTAGATGACAACTCGCATGTGGCCTTTGAAGCAAACCAACGTTCTGAGCCTGAAAATAGCATTCATGGCGGTACTCGATCTACAGCTCGAGACTCCCATAACGTGGAGGAGAACGGAGTCAGCTTGCGTATGATATTTGAAATGTTGCAAGCCCAACATTTAGCGATAGCTCAGTTGCAGAGCCAAACCCAACTACTAAGCAGACTGGAACCTAGTCCACCTCGAGAAATTGCCCACCGAATTGAGCCAACCGTAGTAAGGTCGAACGAGCAAGAATCGGGGACTACTCCTGAAATTGCTAAAATACTTGAGGATCTCACAAAGCGAATCGAAGCCAATGACAAGAAAGTAAAAACATATAATTCCAGGGTCGATCAAATCCCACGGGCTCCGCCCATGATAAAAGGGTTGGATTCCAAGAAATTCATACAAAAGCCTTTTCCCTCGAGTGCAGCCCCAAAACCAATCCCCAAATATTCCGTATGCTCGAAATCCCAAAATATAACGATACGACCGATCCCAACGAACACGTCACCTCTTACACGTGTGCCATCAAGGGTAACGATTTGGAGACGATGAAATTGAATCCGTGTTGTTGAAACAATTCGGAGAGACCCTCTCGAAGGAGGCAATGATTTGGTATCATAACCTGCCACCAAATTCCATCGATTCATTTGCCATGTTAGCGGATTCATTCGTAAAGGCACACGCCGGTGCCATAAAGGTTGCAACGAGGAAATCGGACCTTTTCAAAGTGAAACAAATGGATAACGAAATGCTGAGGGAGTTCGTGTCCCGATTTCAAATGGAACGCATGGAATTGTCACCGGTCATGGATGATTGGGCCGTCCAAGCTTTTACTCAAGGGTGGAACGAGCGAAGCTCGATGGCATCATGTCGGCTGAAATAAAATTTGATCGAGTACCCGGCAATAACTTGGGTAGATGCGCACAATCGATATCAATCAAAGATCAGGGTCAAAGACGACCAATTAGGAACTCCTTCTGGATCCGCACATCCAAACAGATCGGCTATTAAACACCAAAGGGACATCGATAGAGAACCGAGGTCGAACAGAGACCGATATCAACCATACGTCATAGATCGAATGAATAATGGCTCGATATACAATGCCGGCCGAAACAATTGAAGGAGTGATCGAAGACAAAATTCTCGGGGACTGATGAGCAAGAATGGCTTTGACAAACATGCCGATCCTAGAGAGGCAAATCGGTTATCGGAGTATAACTTCAGCATCAATGCATCGAGTATTGTATCGGCAATCGGAAGAATCAAAGATACTAGGTGGCCCAGACCCATGCAAACCGATCCTTCCCAAAGAAACACAAATTCTATATGCGAATATCATGGTACGCATGGCCACAGGACCGAGGACTGCGGGCAATTAAGGGAGGAGGTAGCCCGTCTATTCACTGAAGGGCACCTTCGAGAATTTTTCAGTGATCGAACCAAGAATCACTTTAGAGAAAGGGACTCCAATAGAAAGGACAAACAAGAGGAACCTCAACATATCATTCACATGATCATCGGCGGGGTCGACACTCCACGGAGACCCGCACTCAAACGCACTAAGGTATCAGCCGCATGGGAAAAGTGAACCCGAGATTATGTGTCCGAAGGCACTTTATCGTTCGAAAACTAAGAAGCAGAAGGCATTTCTCAGCCCCACAACGACGCTCTGGTAATTTCTATACTATTAAATAAAGTTCAGGTTAAGCGTGTTTTGGTGGATCCAGGTAGCTCTGTGAATATCATCCGATCAAGGGTCGTGGAGCAGCTCGGTCTGCAGAATCAAGTTGTGCTCGCAGCTCAGGTCTTAAACGGCTTCAATATGGCCAGCGAAACGACTAAATAGGAAATTATTCTACCAGTGAAGGTGGCTAGAACCATCCATAACACAAAGTTCCACATAATCGAAGGCGACATGAGATAAAATGCCCTACTCAGAAGGCTTTGGATCCACAACATGAGGGCAGTACCTTCAAATCTCCACCAAGTAATGAAATTCCCAACGCCGGACGGCGTGAAAATAGTGTACGGGGATCAGCATGCGGCAAAGGAAATATTTGCAGTCGATGAAGTAACACCGATATCAACATTATCAGCCCCAGAAAGATCAAGCATTAGAAATGTACGAGAGGCCAAATAGCAATCATAGCTGCCAGTCTCGAACAAATCGGTGAAGCGTGAAACAGAAGATGACGAAGAAGATTTCCTGACTCCCCGAACTTTTATCATCCCCGAGGATTATGACGCCACCAAATCGACAGTCGAAGAGCTGGAACATGTTATATTGATCGAACATCTGCCAGAAAGAAAGGTATACGACCTCAGTCCGAGTTAAATCACGCGTTCGTGAAGGACGAGATAAGTAAACTTCTCAAAATAAGCTCGATTCGGGAAGTAAAATATCACGAATGGTTAGCTAATGTAGTTGTAGGCTCTAAAAAGGGAACAAACTCAAAATGTGTGTAGACTATAAAGATCTAAACAAAGCATTCCCCAAAGATTCTTTTCCACTGCCTAACATCGATCGGATGATCGATGCCACAGCCGGCCACGCGATCCTTACTTTTCTCGACGCTTATTCCGGGTACAATCAAACTCGAATGAACATGGAGGACCAAGAAAAAACTTCGTTTATCACCAAGTATGGAACATATTTTTATAATGTAATGCCCTTCTGGCTAAAACATGAAGGAGCTACTTATCAACGCGTAGTTAATAAAATGTTTGAAAAGCAAATAGGTGAGTCGATAGAAGTTTATATTGATGGCATGCTAGTCAAGTACCTGCGCGTAGAGGACCATTTAACTCATTTGCAGGAAACGTTCGAGATTTTAAGGAAATACAACATGAAGCTCAACCCCAAGAAATGTTCTTTCGGAGTTGGCTCGGGCAAATTCCATGGCTTCATGGTATCAAATCGAGGAATCAAGATCAACCCCAATAAAATCAAGGCCATCGAAGACATCACCATCATGGATAGTGTGAAAGCAATGCAAAAGCTAATCAGACGGATAGCTGCCCTAGGCCAATTCATTTCGAGGTCATCGGATCGAAGCCACAGATTTTTCTCTCTACTAAAAAAGAAGAACGACTTCGTTTGTACCCCAGAATGCCAACAAGCTTTAGAACAATTGAAGCAATACCTGTCGAGCCCACCACTACTTCACACTCCGAAGACAGATGAAAGACTTTACTTATACTTGGTCGTATCGAAAATCGCAGTAAGTGGCATCCTAGTTCGAGAAGAGCAAGGTACACAATTTCTTGTTTATTATGTAAGTCGGACCTTAGGAGAAGTAGAGAATAGATATCCACACTTAGAGAAATTATCACTCGCACTGATAAGCGCTTCTAGGAAATTAAGACCATACTTTCAATATCATTCTATATGCGTGTTGACCACTTCGTAATATTTTACACAAGCCCGAACTATCGGACCGATTGGCCAAATGGGTCGTCAAGCTCAGCAGGTACGATATCAAATATCAACCTCGTACGGCCATCAAGTCTCAAATTTTAGCAGACTTCGTGGCCGATTTCACACCATCCCTCATACATGGAGTTGATAGAGAACTCTTGCTAAAATTGGGTACATCATTGGGGGTTTGGACCCTCTTCACAGATGGTGCTTCGAATGTGTAGGGGTCCGGGCTTGGCATCGTGTTGAAACCCCCCATGGGTGGCATCATTAGGCAATCTATCAAAACTTCTAGGTTAACTAACAATGAGGCCGAGTATGAGGCCATGAGTGCAGGTCACGAGCTGGCAAAAAGCCGAGGAGCAGAAATGATTGAAGCTAAATGCGACTCTTTACTGGTAGTAAACCAAGTAAAAAAACACTTAGAGGTTCGAGAAGGAAGAATACAGAGGTATTTGGACAAGTTACAGGTAAATTTTCACCGTTTTAAGGAATGGACTTTGCAACATGTGCCTCGAGAACAAAACGGTGAGACCGATGCACTCGCAAATTTGGGGTCATCGGTCGAGGAAGACGAGATCGATTCGGAGACTGTCGTTCAACTATAGAGGTCAGTAATCGAGAAGGGGCACGCCGAGATAAACTCCACAAGCTTAACTTAGGATTGGAGAAATAAGTATATTGAATATTTGGTAAACGTAAAACTTCCATCGAACCTAAAGAGTCAAGGGACCTACGAACCAAAGCTGGTCGATTCACGTTGGCTGAAGATGGAACACTGTACAGGAGGACATGCAATGGACCATTAGTAGTATGCTTGGGACTAGGAGACACCGATTATGTTTTACGAGAGGTCCATGAAGGCACTTGTGGGAACCATTCCGGCACCGAATCACCGATTCACGAAATCATCAGAGCAGGATATTACTGGGATAGCATGGAAAGGGACACTGAGGAGTTTGTTCGAAGATGCGATAAATGTTAAAGGTTTGCACCGATGATCCATCAACCCGGGGAATAACTTCATCCAGTCCTATCCCCATGGCCATTCATGAAATGGGGGATGGATATCGTCGGCCCCCTACCATCGGCCCCAGGTAAAGCTAAATTTATTTTATTTATGACTGACTATTTCTCTAAATTGGTTGAAGCACAGGTGTTCGAGAAAGTAAGAGAAAAAAGAGGTTATAGATTTCATCTGGGATCACATCGTGTGTCGATTCGGGATACTCGCAGAAATAACATGCGATAATGGTAAGCAATTTATCGGTAGTAAAGTAACAAAATTTCTCGAAGATCATAAAATAAAAAGGATATTATTGACACCGTATCACACCAGTGGAAACGGACAAGCCGAATCAACAAACAATACTATCATCCAAAACTTGAAGAAAAGGTTGAACAAAGCCAAAGGGAAATGGAGAAAAATTCTGCCCGAAGTCCTATGGGCATATCGAACAACATCGAAGTCCAGTATAGGAGCAACTGTGTTTTCTTTAGTGTATGGCTCCGAAGCCTTAATTCCAGTCGAAGTTGGAGAACCTAGTGCATGGTTTCGACATGCATCGGTGGAATCAAACCATGAGGCAATGAACGCTAGCCTCGAATTATTAGATGAGAAACGAGAAGCGGCTCTCATTCGAATGGCTGCACAAAAATAATGAATCGAAAGGTACTACAATAGAAGAACCGGCCTATGCCACTACAGGATCGGGAACTTAGTCCTAAGGAAGGTCACCATCAATACTCGAGATCCTAATGAAGGGAAGCTCGGCCCATATTGGGAAGGACCCTATCAAGTCCTCGATATAGTCGGAAAAGGATCTTATAAACTCGGAACGATGGATGGCAAGCCATTATCAAACAACAAGAACATATCACTCCTCAAACGATATTATTGTTAAGGTATGATTCTCTTTTCCCTTTTGCCCATATATACATATTCGAAGCTAACCCATTGCAGGAGTTCGATCAAGGACGTCGAGACCTCAGGTTTTAAAGTACGCATTGCACTCTTTTTCCCCTTAGATCGGCTTTTATCCCAAATGGGTTTTCTCGGCAAGTTTTTTAACGAGGCAATAACCATGTGCTACCTGAGGGCAATTCAACAGTATCCGAGGCTTCTTCATAATCAACCTCGAATACTGTGGGGGAATTAGCCCTAAACTATATCAAGTTCTGAGGCAAGAAAGATATTTCGTAACAACAGGGTTCCAATAGGAAAAGCTGTAAGAGCCAAATGGTCAAAACGAACCATGCTCATGTAGTTGGCCCGAGCCCTGACGCAAAATATGAACACATGTATAATTACTTGCAAACAAAAGTTCTCTTCTATACCGATATCTTATATCCAAGCAAAACTCCTCTGTTGCGAGATTTATTATGCAAACAGGATCGAGTTCGAATCATTCACTTGACTTCTAAGCCTGCGGGCTACTTTTATTTTGCGTTCGAAGCACTCACTCGATCATTACGCCTACGGGCTATATTACTTCGAGTTCGAATCATTCACTCGACCATTATGCCTACGAGTTACTTTTATTTCGAGTTTGAGCAAGCACTCACTCGATCATTACGCCTACGGGATACATTACTTTGAGTTCTAAGAACTCACTTGATTATTACGCCTATAGGATATATTACTTCGAGTTCGAATAATTCACTCGACCATTACACCTACGGGCTACTTTTATTTCGAGTTCGATCAAGCACTCACTCGATCATTATGCCTATGGGCTATATTACTTCGAGTTCAAATCATTCACTCGACCATTACACCTACGAGCTACTTTTATTTCAAGTTCGAGCAAGCACTCACTCGACCATTATGCCTACGGACTATATTACTTCAATTTCGAAGCACTCACTCGATCATTACGCCTACGGGCTACATTACTTCGAGTTAGAATCATTCACTCGACCATTACACCTACGAGCTACTTTTATTTCAAGTTCGAGCAAGCACTCACTCGACCATTATGCCTACGGACTATATTACTTCAATTTCGAAGCACTCACTCGATCATTACGCCTACGGGCTACATTACTTCGAGTTAGAATCATTCACTCGACCATTACGCCTATGGGCTACTTTTATTTCGAGTTCGAGAAAGCACTTGACCATTACGCCTACAGGCTACATTACATCAAGTTCGGATCATTCACTCGACTACTAAGCTTAAGGGATACATCACTTCAAGTTTGAGTAAGCGCTCACTCGGTTACAAATGCTATAAAGTCCAAATTTGATCAAGTAGCCTAAATCCTTGTGAAAATATTCATAAGGCGTAAATAAAATCTTCACAAGACAGGAATCAGAACAGAAGCAAGTTGGCAAAAAAGGGATATTATTATATACAAAATCGTTTACATAATTGATTACAACATAAACAATGAGGACTAAGCTTCTTGGTTATCCCCAGGAATGGTCTCTTCTCTGTCGGGCTCCCCCCACTCTTACTCCCATAATCATCATCATTATCATCATCATCGTCATCGGAAACCAAGGCTTCAGCTTCGGCTTCGAGTTCTTTGGCCCTTTTAATCTCTTCAGCGAGGTCGAAACCTCGAGCATGGATCTCCTCAAGGGTCTCCCTCTGAGATCGGCACTTAGCAAGTTCAGCGACCCAATGTGCTCGAGTATCGGTGGTCTCGGCTTCCTCTCTTGCTTGGACTTGGGCAGCTTCAGCATCGGCCCGATAGACGTCCACGAGTGCATCTGCATCGACTTTTGCCTTTTCGGCGTCAGATTCGGCCTTTGCAAGTTCATAGGCCAACCGAGCCTCGAGCTCCTCTATTCTTCTTGTTTGGACCAAGCTTTTCTCTTTCATTTTTTGGAGTTAGTTTACAGCCGATGACAATTGGGCTCGAGCAGTTTCTTTCTCTGCAGCAAAGCGGTCCATCCTTCTTTCCACTCCAAAGACTCCGCTTTTATCACATCGACTTCTTCATGGAGTTTTTCGATCATCTCAATTTTCTGCTGCAACTGTGGGACCGAAAAATTAGCCATCATTCCGGTATCGAGCCCATAGGCTTTTAAAAGTATTATTACTTTCTCGGACAGATCGATCCGAACTTGGTGAGCCTTGGCCAACTCAACTTGAAGGTCTTTTATTTCTTCCCCCCCTTTGGACTAAGAGGCATTTTAGGGAGTTCCTATCCTCCGTAACCCGTTGAAGCTCGGCCTCGTATCGAAGCAGCTCGGTTCGGGACCGATAACATGATTCTCGATGAACTGTCGGTGCCTGCAAAGAAAGAAAAAACGAAGTTAGAAAAGAAAAGCAAACTTAAAGGTAACGCTATATAATTTAAGGCTTACCTGATTCAAAGCCTGCTGCACTCCGTGAAAGAGATCGGATCCATCACTCGTACCTGCAGGTCACAAAAAGGATCCTCTCCGTCATGAGGCCTATCTAATTCGAGGGCCTCCAAAGCTTGGGCCTCCTGAATCGCCCCTACGGAAAAAGCAGGAAAGGTGGGCGAGTCTTCGATTTCTACTGCCCCAAGTGAATCACCTAGGGAATTCTCTTCGGTTCAAAAAGATTCGAGAAGAGTCCCTTCAGACATATCCCCCATCCATTGGCTTCAATGGGAAGCATCTTTGATCTCCAACAACTAGGGGACTCTGCCCGAATCTTTCTCCGATATATCCTCAGTTCAAGGCAGAGCCTTCTGAACCACCATCAATCCAGCTGCCTGTGGACCGTCGGTGGTCCTCTTCGTTCGGGCCACCAGCGCAGACCCATCATTCTCTTCTTCTTCTTGTTTTTCTTCTTCTTCTTCTTCTTCTTCTTCTTCTTCTTCTTCTTCTTCTTCATCCCTCAGATGCAGAACCGATTCTACAGTCAAAGGAATAGTATTCTTATTCGGCTTAAGAGCCGTCCTTTTCATTGGTTTCTGATATTCAAGGATGGGGGCTATTTTCCTCTTGTTATCTTTCACCGGCTATGGGACAGAGGCCAAAGCCTCTTCCTCGATGGATGAGGGCCTTAAAATCGCATCTTTTCCCATGTTTACACACGGAAATTTTTATTAAAGTCTATGAAAAGTATTTGTATCAAAAATACGAAAAAGGTGCTTACCGTGATTTTTGGCCTCCCATCGGCCCTTCGACAAGTCGCGCCATGAGCGCTCGGCATAGGAGGAGGTCAAAACCAGATCACGTACCCAGTTCTTGCGATTGGGGGCTGCGCCGGGAATCCAGGGAACCGCTGCAATGAGAGGAGAATATTGGTGAAGGAAATGAAAGGATAGAATAGTAGGAGATAACAGCAGAATTACACTTACGCTTTATGTTCCACTCCTCAGGAAAAGGCATCTTTTCGATCGGAATCAGGTCTGAAGTCCTTACTCGAACGAATCTGCCCATCCAGCCTCGATCCTTATCCTCATCTATACTCGAGAACAGAGCCTTAGTAGCTCGACGTTGGAGTTTTATTAACCCTCCTCGAAAAAGGCGAGGACGGTATAATCGGACAAGGTGATCGAGGGTGAAAGGCATCCCCTCGATTTTACTCACAAAATATCAGATCAAAATAACAATCTGCCAAAAGGAAGGACGTATCTGGCCTAGGGGTATTAGGTATTTGCGACAATAATCTATGATAACGGGGTCGAGGGGACCTAATGTGAAAGGGTAAGTATACACGTTTAAAAACCCTCTCACGTGAGTAGTAATATCCTCTTTGGGAGACAGCACTACCACTTCTTTGTTCTCCTAGGTACAATCCTTATTTAACCGCTCGATGTGCTCCCGGGTTATGGAACAAATATATCTCAATACGGGCTCACATCGGCCAGGGACTGACGAACCTTTATCAAGTTTAAAATCGGAGGTAAGAACACACGCCACCGGAATGCACTCCTCGGGCCGTGGATCAATCGGTGTTTTGTCGGCGGCGGATTGGGAAGAAGAAGCTTTGTATTTTTGGGGGACGATTTTTGATGTCTTCATCATCTTGGATTTGGAAAAGGTAACAAAGATTTATTGGTTTAGAAGAAGAATCTTGCAAAGAAGAATCACAGATTTGTGAATAAACTCAGAGAGAAAGAAAAAGAACTTAGGGAATTTGGAAGATTGAAGATCTAAAAGTGGAAAATAATAAAAGGTAGGGATATTTATAGATTAAAGCAATGGCGGTTCAGTATCAGCGGTGGTCGACCACCATCTGACAAGCATTAAATTCCTTAAAAGACTAAATCGACGGGACAGCTATAATCCGATGTAAACGTCAGCTTATAATCTGATCGAGCCTTTGAAAAATCATATTGTTTCTCACCACATCCTTCCCGAGAAATGAGGGGACTATCTGTATACGGTCGAAATAGATTTCGGCCTTGGCACGATCGGTCGAGGTTAAAACGTAATAGATCGAAGTAAGACTTCAAAATGGATTTCGAAGATGGTACAAACAACCTTCGAGCCCGATGGACCGATCCATGTCGAGCTCGATATCATTATCGAGCTCAAATCCAAATCGAGCTATGATGCAAAGTAAAGTTATCAAGCTTATGATTCAAAGACCGACCAACCCTGACCCCAAACCAATGCAAGGATCCGAGTCAGAATCGAGAGCACGAGTCGAGACCGAAAACTCGAGTCAATATCGAGCTTACAGACAAGAGCCGTTGCAATCCCACTAGAGGAGGGAATCCTGGCAGGAATTATGGAAAAGCTGATTTATCATGGGTCTCTCACTATATATTTTTAATTATATCTAGAGTAAGGTCACTCTACTATAAAGGGCGTGGTTATTATTTTTGTAAGGACAGTTTTCAGATTGTCATTCAAGCACCATATTCTCTTATAGAGAAGAGTTATTCTTCTAAGTAAGCTTCATAAATTGGTTCCATTTGTTCATTCCTAAATATTATGTTCTTTACAATCGTGTTTACTTTGTACTCTTTGCAATCCATATTTGATATTTCTATTTATCCTTAAGGTTTGTATTAAGCTATACCGCATATCCTTAGAACTACGTTCAAATTTAACTCTATCCGCTTTTCGGGTAAAACAAATATATACTTTTGTGGTGTTTAGGACCTTAATTAGGTGCCTTTGTCACCGCCTGTGAGTCGTTGTTAAGAACTCTCCATTGTACTGGTGATTCACTGCTCTAGATACTTGATAGTATATTTAAGGCAAAATATATAAAGATCCCATTAAACTTGTCTGAAAAATAGGTTTGAACACTTTAACTAAATGGGTGTTCTTCTATCCCCCCCCCCCAAACACATTGCAAGTGAATTTTGTTCCACCCTCAATGACCCCAGACCAGTTAAAGACTAACGAGTGTGAGCCACGCTCTTTCTGGTGATGCCACGTCATAAATGAACTCAAACCTTTTAATGATCCAGTCCATTACTTAAAAACCCACCTGATTAAAATACACGACCTGCTATCTTTTATTTTTTACCCTAGTCTAAATTACCCAACCTCATTTCTCTCTAAACAAAACGAGAAAAATGCTGATGAAGTCAAAACCTAGTGTCGATTTTCCCCCAAATCTCGTCGATTAGAGTGTAGGTACTGAAGATCGTTGGCTTCTCTTGTAGGTTCTTCGTGTTTTCTTCAATCTCTTGTCGATTTTGAAGTGTAAAAAAGTATTTACGGACATTTTCTTATTTACTGATTTCAGTTCGAAGAAATGGCTTTTGAGCTCGATACACTGAGGATGTTCCATGGAGGTCAGTTACAACAGTATCCTATCAACTACGAAGGAGGTATTATGACAGAGTACTTTGATATTGATTTTGACAGATTTTCATATTTTGAGTATGTAGACTATGTGAAAGAAAATGGGTATAATTGTGAAACATGTGACATTTATGTGAGACAACCTAATTCTAGCACTTTTGTAAGAAAATAACTGATAGGGATATTATGGGTATTGTGCCTCTATTAAAAAATGAGGATATATTTGAAGTATATGTGTCCCACTCTGTTGATGAAGTATTAGTGGTCCCTCCAGCTATTGAATATGTAAGCCATGTATGTGGGAAATCCAGTATGTCTTTTGATAAAGGGATAAATCAAAGTGTTGGGGGTAGTGAAGGTGTAGGGTTTGAAGAAACACAAAATAGTGTCCCTGCTGCTGATAATGTGTCTGGTGGGGATAAGGGTGGTCCTTCCAATCTTGATGATACTCCATCGGTTGAAACTGATGTAGAAAGCAATAACCATAGTACAGATTCAGAAATTGAAGAGTTGTTTGAGGTAGGGGGAAAATAATATGGTAGTGATGTTGATGAGGAGTATAGGAATCTAAGAGAAGAGAGAAAAAAGTGCATAGAAGGAAGAGAAAAGAGAAAGAGGTTCGAATTAGACATGCCAAGTTAGGTAAAAAGGGTCCAGATGTAGGATATGATGAGTATGCATCGAGGAAGAAGACATCTTTAGAGGGTAAGATTGCTGGAGATGAGCCATACTATCCCTTAGATAAAGCTGTTAGTTTTGAAACAGATCCTAATAAAACTTCTTATGATGAAGGTGAAGATGAAGTCCAACAGCCAGTAAGAGCAAGAAGAAAGCAGCAAAATAAGGTTATCTTTGATCCTTGTTGTAAGTTAATTGGTTGGGAAACTGGACTTTCTTTTGAGAGTGTTTGATAGTTTAGAGAAGCACTTACTAAGTATGCAGTTGATGAACATGTAGAGTTAGATAAGTATGTTAATGAACCAACAAGAGTGAGGGTAAAGTGTTGTGCTGGCTGTCCATGGCTCTTGTTTGCTAGCTATGATTATAGGACAAAAGATTTTGTGGTGAAGAACTATAATCCACTTCACAAGTGCAGTGGTGCTACTAAGAACAAACTGTGCAACTCAAAGTACTTAGAAGAAAGATACAAGGACAAAATAATTTCTGAACCAAATATTAGAATCTTTAAGTTTCAGGATTTAGTTCAAAAGGAGTTAGAAGTGTATATTGGAAGGAATGTTGCAAGAAAAAACAAGAATATTGTGTTAGCAGAGATGGGAGACCATGTTGAAGAGTTTGGCAAAATTCTGGACTACAGAGATGAGTTGCTAAGGACTAATCCAGGCAACACATGTGTTGTGAGACTTAGTGAAGAAATACATGAAGATGGAAGGAAAATGTTTGTAGCATTTTATATCTGCTTTGATGCATTGAAGAAGGCCTTCCTTGATAGTTGTAGGAGGTGTATTGGGTTTTATGGTTGTTTTTTGAAAGGTGTATGTAAAGGGCAATTACTTGTGGCTGTTTGTAAGGATGGGAATAATCAGATGTTGCCATTGGCTTGAGCATTAGTTGAAGTTGAAAACACATTTAATTGGAGATGGTTTGTGAACCTTTTAAAGAATGATCTTGAGCTTAGAGATGAGACAGAGTTGACTGTTATTACAAACATGCAGAAGGTAACTTATATTCTGTTAAATGTGTTATGCAAATATGTTAACTCTATTTATTCTTTTAACTATTTATATTTTATATGTTGTAGGGACTTGACAAACCAATCAGTGAGATCCTCCCACAGGCAGAACATAAGATGTGTGCCAGGCACATCCTAGCAAACTGGTCAAAAACATGGAGAGGCATTGAGAGAAGGAACTGTTTTTGGAGATGTGCAAGGTCAACTTATCAACATTAGTTAAAGAAAAATCTTGATCACATGGAGAAAATAGGAGATAAAATAGTTGGGGACCTGCTATACTATAACAAAGAGAGGTGGTGCAAGGTGTCTTTCAAGTATTTCAGCAATTGTGACAGTGTTGACAACAATATGGCTGAAACTTTCAATTCTTGGATATTAGGGCCAAGGCAGAAGACAATCATCACAATGCTTGAAGAGATTAGGGTGAAGATGATGATAAGAATAGCACAAATGAGGGATTTCTGTGATACTTGGATCCGTGACATTTCTCCAATGGCATTGAAGGTATTGCAGGACAACACAGCAAAATCAATAAAATGTGTGGTGTACTGGAATGGTCAATATAGTTATGAAGTGAAGGAAGGACATACCAGTAAGCATATAGTGAATCGGAACATGCTAACCTGCACTTGTAGAGCTTGGATGCTGAAGGGCATAGAATGTGCTCGTGCTGTAGCTGTTATCCATTTCAAGAAATTGGAGCCAGTTAACTACATTGCACATTGGTACCATAGGGAGACTTATATGAAAACCTATAGTCACTTCCTTCAGCCTGTACAAACTATGGAGATGTGGACACAATCACAAAACCCTTCAGTTATACCACCAGAAGTAAGAGTAATGCCTAGAAGGCCCAAGAAAGTGAGAAGGAACCAACTGCAAATATAACAGGAAAGCTTTCCAAAAGAGGTACCAAGATGACCAGTAGCAACTGTCATGCTAAAGGCCATAACATTAAAGGTTGTCACAAGGCTACACAAGGTACTGCAAGATCAACTGGTGGTGCAAAGTCATCAAGTGTTGGTTCTTCATCAACACCTTCAGTTCAAAGTGTACCAAAAACAAGAACAGGAAGAGGAAGAGGAAGACCAAGAGGTTCAGCAAAACAGGTAATTATTCTGAAGTTACTTCTATAGACTGCATATTTGTAGGTCTATTTTATGTTTAACCTCTTAATAATTTGCACTTTTTATAGGATATTGCTACTGGTATAATGTAAGCATATAATGTCAAATGTGACTATGAACTCATTTTGATCAAACTTGGATGTAAACTAACTAAGTTTGTTTATGTAAATATAGCTTGGAATGTCGGTTGTGCCTATGAACTCTGCAGTAGTGGCTGGCGATATTGCATACAAACCAAGAACAGGGGTGAAATGGAAAGGTAAAGAAGCTATCACCTCAAGGAATCTTCAAAATATTCAAGCTAAGAAAAGAATGGAGACAAGGTCAAAGGCATCTGAAAGAGTTCGTTTGAGCCAAACAAGTTCATCAGTGCCACAATCAACTGCCCAGTAGATATTAGAACTTTAGTGTTTTTGTTTGCCTTTTGGCAGTTGGTATATGTAAAGACAATATGAATTTCTATTTTGGTATGTAACTATATTCAGCAATGACTAAAAGTTTCTAAGTCTATGGTATTATGTGCAGCAATGACTGTTGATTTGTAGGTCTATTACTGGAAATGATATGCAGCAATGACTGCAATTTTGTTAAGTTAGTTTATATGTTCTTTTGTTTAAGTCTGTTTTTCTGCAATATGCAGAGTTACTGCAGATTTGTAGGTCTGTTTACTAGAAATGATATGCAGCAATGACTACAATTTTATTAAGTCAGTTTTTCAGTTTTTCTGTTTAAGTCTGTTGCAAAGTGGTTAATCTGTTTTCTGCATAAATATGTTGCTAATACACAACAGTGACTGCAAAGTTGTTGATCTATTTTCTGCATAATTATTCTGCTAATATGCAACAGTAACTACAGATTTCTAAGTCACTATAAAGCCTGTATTTGTAACAGACACATTGACAATTTTCACAACATAAGCTATATCAACGAGGTGCATTATATTACAACCAAAGTTTTACAAAATATGCTGCAATTTTGTTAAGCAATACTAAAGATACTACGGCCACAACTGATCCTAAGGCAACTTCATTGAATGATTCTTCATATATACTAGATGAAACCAATAGCTTATAGCTATAACACATCCACACAACACAAAAAATCAAAGTACTTTCTCCCTAATCTTGGACTTAATCAAACTGATCCTCCACTTCTTCTCCCTTCCTTTCATCTTCTCAATCTCTCCCTCCAACTTCTCTAATTGCATCTTTATCTTCCTTTCCACTTATTGTTTTCCCTAGGCTTCTCAACACTTTCATACACTTCCAATGCACTTTCAAGTTCACCAATTTTCTTCACCAGTTTAGGAATAACAAATTTAGATCTTGGATTAATTTCAACATCTCTCCAACGCCAAAAATCAAAAGATCTTGGACCCTACAATGATGAAACACAAGGAATTAATTAAAGGTCAATCAGTGAAAGCTTCAACTAATTTACAAAACTTAAACTTACCCCATAGTATGGACATACCCAATATCGTCTACCGGGGTTCCGAGGGGTCCAAGCAGTCATTGTCGACAACACGTAACCATGGTTGCATTGCTCTTCTTCATTCAACCCAGGATCGTCATCTTCCATGCAAAGCCTGGCCAAGTTAGTTGACCGCATTGTCGACTAAGCCCTAAAATCAAATGAATCCCTCAAATAAGAAGAAATTCGAAACACTCAATAAGCCCTAAAATCATATGAAACAAAAGATTATAGAGAAGAATAAGGCTTTGATTCAGATAAAAGGATTAAAAATTGTATGTCTTAGCCAAAATTTGTGAATAATTGAATGAGGGAAGATTTAGTGTTCTTGAAGAAGAGAAAAAGAATTGGATCGGATAATTGGAGATTTTACTGTTGGGTCTCCTTATTTTATAATGATTTTTCTTTATTTTTTTAATTTATTTTATCCATTAATTTTTGTGTAAAACGCGCTCACAAATCAAATGTTTCCACGCGCTGGGTCTGGGGTCATAGAAGGTGGAACAAAATTTACTTGCAATGTGTTTAGGGGGTAAAAGAACACTCGTTTAGTTAAAGTGTTCAAACCTATTTTTTGGACAAGTTTAATGGGGTCTTTATGTATTTTGCCTATATTTAAGGAAATTTTACCTCCTATAACGAAGGTATACACCCTATTTAGTATAAATCAATATCCTTTTTAAAATATTATTTTATATAGTTACCTTTTATATTTTCTAGCAAAATAGGTATTTATGGTATATACTACCATTGAGGCGTCTCTCTCAGAATGTTTCTTATTTATCTCTCTCTTCCTTCTCTCTCTCTCTCTTCGAGCAAAATATCTGCTTCTAATCGTGAATTCTTTGGCCGAATCCTCTAGGGTTACTACAATTGAAAATACTTCTAAACTGTTGGGAGAAAGAGGGGAAAGACGGACCTTTTCTTCAAAATCAGATTCCTCCATAGCAAAGAGGGGCTCGTCGCTTGAGGCTAGGGCTACTGCGCGGGGAGCAAAAACAATGTTGGAATAATCCGAGTAGAGCATGGGTACTGTAACATGAAAGATGGATACTACAATATTTTCTACGCCGGAGAAGATTTGAGGGCTGGGGTTTTTGTTCGTCTCCATTTCTAGTTTTAATACAATGTATACAATATTTTGCTTGGCCAAAAAATGCCATCTCCGACGAACTTTCTTCTCTTCTTTGTTATTTAGTCACATACAATGATACTATATTGTGTTCTGTACAAATTCACTCAAACACATTGTATTTTTGTAAAAATACATTAGTTTTTTGCCATATATTTATATATTTTGAAGTTCTATATTTTTTTAATACATGATATAAACATTGAAATATACTGAATACAAATATTGAAATATAACAGAATATAAACAGTGAGTACATTTAATTTTAAAATACAGTAAAATACATTAAATACAAATAAAAGTATAGTGAATACAACCAATAACATATACTGAATACATCAGCAATAATATGTATTAGGAATAACTAAAATATTGTTAATACAAATACAATTGAATACACTGAATATGAAATAGTGAATATAGTTAATACAAACATTGAATCTAATAAATGCAACAGTAAAAAACAAATATTGAAACATACTAAATACAACAGTTATATATGACTGAAAAATCATTCTAATTAATTGGGTTGATAATGAGGCGTGTTAGAATTGATTTTGTTGAGTTATATTAGGAATATATCACGCTACTTGATCATATTTCCGTTATTAGACAGCTGGACATACTTATTTTTAAGGTGATTGTCATTACTGTATTCATGAATACATGACGCGAATACAATTGAATACAGTCGCGTACAATTATAATTCCATGTTTATTAGGCGACTTTTGTTACTATATTTATGAATACAGTAGTGCGATACAACGAATACACTACCGTAACAGCTGAATAGTAGCTATAGCAAGTAATTGTGTATATGGTAGCTATAGGAAGTTAATAGCCACTATACAATAGTAGTTTCTGAAAATTCCTCTACATTTAATTTGTAGCACTGGTTTTGTCATATTTAGCCAAGAATAAAAATAATTATGTTTCTGGACTTGTTTCTTTGAGATGGGAGAAAGAGAAAAATCATTAGTGATGTGGGAATTATCATATATGGACTCTATTTTTTTCGTATGACTATTTTCCGGTAATTAATACTAGTACTTTTGAAAGAATTGTTATATGGTGATTCATAACGTAGAAATTGTTATGCATATGACTTACTTACTGATAAGTTATGCGTCTTTTGTTTTGATGATTTGACAAACTTCATGAGAGAACCAGATAAAGAACCTGATAAAATTAGTTCCCTTGCGTTTAAAGTAATTAGTCAAGATGTCTGGTTCAATTATCAATAAAATCGGATAAAGGAACAACAGAGGGAACAGACATGGATCAATTCCCCTGGTCGTCGTGCAGTCAACTCTACAGTTATAAATATTGTTGCACTGTACCGTCTGGTAGCAGTACAGCAGCATGGTTGTAGCTTGCTAACGCCAAACTAAAGGGAACTTTATTGCATTATCCTTGATGACCTCACACACATATATTATCAATATGAGGCAAGGGATTTCATTTCTCAACACTTGCAAAAACCTAAAATTGATTTTTCTCTCTCAAATGCTAGCCACCACCTCTCTCAAGAACAAAGTTGCTGCAACCTCAAGGACTAGATCTAGAGATTGAAGACATCTTAAGTCCTTAGGTTTATTGATGTAATAACCCGGTCAGTCATTTTGAGTATTACAGCCCCGTCCCTCATTTACAGCTCAATTTGTGCTTAACAGTTGTTATGTGACTTGCCGAAGTAATTGGTTCAAATCCGGTGAGGTTTCGAAAAGAATTGAGACACTTAGTCTCAAAGATGAAAACTTAAGTTGAAAAGGTTGACCGGATATTGAGTTACATGTAAACGACTCCGAAATAGAGTTTTGATGATTTCAATAGCTCCGTATGGTGATTTTAGACTTAGGAGCGTGTCCGGAAAATTATTTGGAAGTCCGTAGTTAAATTAGGCTTGAAATGGCTAAAATAGAAATTTAAGTTTGGAAGTTGACTCGGGAGTTGACTTTTTGATATCGAACTTGATTTGTCATAGGTCTATTATGTCATTTATGACTTGTGTGCACAATTTGAGGTCAATCGGACTTGATTTGATAGGTTTCGGCATCGAATGTAGAAGTTAAAATTATTTAGTTTGCATTAGGCTTGAATTGGGGTGTGATTCATGTTTTTAGCGTTGTTTGATGAGATTTGAGGCCTCGACTAAGTTCGTATGATGTTTTAGGACTTGTTGGTTTATTTGGTTGAGGTCCCGGGGGCCTCGGGTGAGTTTCGGATGGTTAACGGATCAAATTTAGACTTAGAACAAAGCTGGACATTTTCTGCCTTCTGATGCAATCGCACCTGCGGAAATTGGCTTCTAGGTGTGAGCTCGCAAAAGCGTGAAGTCCGCAGAAGCAGATAGAACCTCACAGAAGCGACACCAAGGTCGCAGATGCGAAGGAAGGGGAAGCAGGGCAAAACCGCAGAAGCGGACAACTTCTTCACAGAAGCGAGTCCGCAGAAGCGAAAAGGGCGCAAAAGCAGAAGAATAACTGCATAAGTGGTTAAATATTCCACAGGTGCGGAACCTCTGGGCAGTGTACAAAAACAGAGGGTTTCGACATTTTTGTCATTTTGGACCTTTCAAGCAAGGTTTGGGACGAATTTTTAGAGGGAATCCAAGGGAAAACTTGATGTAAGTTACTTATGATCATTGTTAGTCAATAATATTGTATTATCATTGAGTATTTCTACTAGATTACGTATTTTTGAGTTGCAATTAGAGGATTTGGGGCCTAGGGATTTGAAAATAAGATTTGAGGATTTGAAGGTCGAGTTGATGTCGGAATTTGGTAAATTTGGTATGGTTGGACTCGTGGTTTAATGGGCGTTCATATTTTGTAACTTTTATTGGGTTCCGAGAATTTTGAGTGCAATTTCAGATTTTGTTGGAAAATTAGTATTTTCATATGGAATTAATTCCTATAATTTGTATTGACTGAATCGAATTATTGTGACTAGATTCGAGCATTCAGAGGCCGATTCGCAAGGCAAAGGCATAGCAGAATAAAGAATTACACGGTTCGAGGTAAGTAACAACTCTAAATCTAGTTTTGAGGGTACGAAACCCCGTATTATGTGTCATGTATTTGGTTTGAGGTGATGCACATGCTAGGTGATGGACGTGTGGGCGTGCACCGTAGGAATTGTGACCTGGTCAACTTCCATGGAACTATGTAGTTGAGTAACCTGTTGTTATCTTTATATCCTCTATATATTAGAGAAATTGAACCATAAACCATATTAGAAATCATGTTTAGACTATGTGTTGGCACTGTAGGGACCCACATAGGTCGTGTACATGTTGAATTATCTGCTAAATTATTGTTTTGTACTCAGTCACAGTTTTACTTGTATATTACATCCAAGTCTCTATTGTTCATTATTGATGCATTATATCATTGTTGTTTGGGCTGCTTATCATGATTTCTGAGAGCCCGAGAGACTGGACAGGTTGATGACTGAGTGAGGCCAAGGGTCTGATTGTGAAGATATTTATGGTATCGGGCTGCACGCCGCAACATGTATCACTGATATATGCCATGATTGGCTTGTTATAGCGCTTGGGCTGAAGGAGCCCATCCGGAGTCAGTACACACCCCCAGTGAGCGCGGGTACCTACTGAGTGCGAGTGCCGAGTGCTGAGTGATTGAGAGGAATGAGTGATTGTGAGGATAGAGTGATTGTGAGGTTGAAGTGAATGGGAGAACTGAGTGACTATTTCTCTGAGAGGATGCATTGATTTCATTATTTTTGCACTTCAGCTGTCATATATTACTGTTTTGGAAATTTCTGAGAGATATTGTCTTCTGTTTCAATTGAACTTGATATGAAATTACTGTTTGAGTCTTAAATGTTGAACTTGAAAGAATGCCTACCTTCTTATGTTGGAAATTACTGTAATTTGACTTAGCTGTGAAACTCGTCACTACTTTCAGTTCT
>AWOL01S0016156.1:0-40337 GCA_000715115.1 Nicotiana otophora | reverse complement strand
CCCTCGATATGGGCCTTCGATCATGGCTTCGATACACAAGCTCGAGCCTGAGCCTCGTCAACTCTGGCTCCATGCCTGGGTTCGATGTCTGGGCTCGATGCCTGGGTTCGATGCCTGGGCTCGATGCCTGGGTTCGATGCCTGGGGTCGATGACAGTCCAGAATGCCCAACAGAAGAGGAAAAATTGCAGCAGCTTTTTAAGTCCAACTTTTGATCCGTTAACTATCCAAAACTCACCCGAGGCCTTCGGGACCTCAACCAAATATACCAACAAGTCCTAAAACATCATACGAACTTAGTCGAACCTCTAAATCATATCCAACAACGCTAAAATCATGAATCATTCCCCAATTCAAGCTTAATAAAACTAAGAGTTTTCAAATTCTACATTCGATGTCGGAACCTATCAAATCAAGTCCGATTGACCTCAAATTTTGCACACAAGTCATAAATTACGCAATGGAGTTATGAAAATATTTGGAACTGGATTCCGACTCCGGTATCAAAAAGTTAACTCCCCGGTCAAACTTTCAAACTTTAAATTTCTATTTTAGCCATTTCAAGTCCAATTTCACTACGGACTTCCAAATAAAATTCCGATCACGCTCCTAAGTCCAAAATCACCATATGGAGCTGTTGGAATCATCAAAATTCTATTCCGGGGTCGTTTTTCTCAAAATGTTGACCGAAGTCAAACTTAGCACTTTAAGGCCAACTTAAGGAACCAAGTGTTCCGGTTTCACCTGAAATACTTCTAAATCCCGAACCAACCATCCCCGCAAGTCATAAATCATTACAAGCACCTACGGAAAATTTTATTTTAGGGAACGGGGTTCTAAAAGTTAAAATGACCGGTTGGGTCATTACACGAAGGCTCCACACAATGTGTACGTCACCACACAAATAATCAACCGAGATAGAAATTATTTAACATAAAGCAAAGCCTTCATTAATCTAAATTTAGATAATTATATTAACACATCTTCTTAAGCTTACTTAATTAATTATTTGCAGAGGAAAAATTCATAATGAGATTAAATTCCAAGAAATATCAAACCAACAAACTCACAGAATTACATAAAAATTCAAATAACAATCACATCAAATTGTCATATAAAAACAAGTTCAACCAACAAGGATTTAGGCAAGACAAATAGATGATTAAATAAATGCCAATAATTATCCAATTTACTACACAATATGCCTAAGACTTAAACCCAATATATTTTGCACATATAAGCCCGAGTACGCACTCGTCACCTCGCGTACACGGCTTTTCACATTTCACAAATGGCACATAAGACTCGATGCCAAAGGGGTAATTCCCTCACTCGAGGTTAAGAAAGACACTTACCTTTTTGAAGTTATGCCGATTTTTCAAAAATCGCCTTCTTGCTTGAATTGACCTCCGGACTGCTTAAATCTATCCAGATTAATTGTATAACTTCATTAAACAATTCCGGATAATAATACGTCGACTTAAAAATTTATTCCAAAAAGTCAACAAAAGTCAACGCGGGGTTCGCCTCTCGAAACCCGACATAATTGTTTACGAAATTCGAATACCCTTTCCGATACGAGTTCAACCATACCAATTTTATCAAATTCCAATAACAACTCGACCTCCAAATCTTAAATTTTTATTTTTGGAAGATTTTGCAAAAATCTTAATTTCCTCAATTTCAATCCGAATTAAATGATGAATATAATCATGGATTCATGAAATATAAGCACTTTAGGATATAGAACACTTACACAAATCAAAGTTGTGAAGAATCCCTCCAGAATCGCCGAAATCCGAACTCCAAAAATTCCAAAACAAAAATGGCGAAATGACCATTTTTGCTCCTTAACATTCTGCCCAGATTCGCACTTGTGGGCACTGTTCACGTATCTGCGGGTACTGTTCACACACATGTGAAAAAACAGCAAGCTGCCTAGAAATTTCAGCACCTTTTCTTCAAGTCCGAATTAATCCGTTAACCTTCCGAAATACATCCGAGGCCCTCGGAACCTCAACCAAATATACCAACACGTCCCAAAATACAATACGAACTTAGTCGAGGCTTCAAACCATGTCAAACAATGCCGAAATTAAGAATCGCGCATCGAATCGAATTATAAGTTTTTAAAATTTTCTAACTTCTATATTTTGCGCAGCAACGTAACAAATCAATCCGGAATGTCTTCAAATTTTGCACACAAGTCATAATTGATGTAATGAAGCTATTCCCATTTCCGAAATTGAAATTCGACCTCGTTATCAAAAATTCATCCTTCGGTAAGATTTTCTAAAATCTTATATTTTTTCAACTTTCGCCAAAATGCGTCAAATTGTCCTACAGACTTCCAAATCCGAATCCGGACATACGTCGAAGTCTGAAATCACCATACGAAACTATTGACACCATCAAAATTCTATTCTCAGGTCATTTGCTCAAAAGTCAACTCTCCGATCAACTCTTTCCATTTTAAGCTTCATAAGAATTGTTCTTTTAATTAAATTACAAATCTTCCGAAAATCAAATTCGACCACACCCCGCGGGTCATAATACATATTGCGAAACTGCTCGAGACCTTAAGTCACTGATTGGAGTACATTCTTAAAATGACAAGTCGGGTCGTTACACGTACATTTTCAAGGTTAGATGGATTTAATAATTAAACATAAAATCAATATGATACCTAAATAATGATATATTTTATTTAATTTTAAATAATTAAAATACCATTTAAATTCAAAAAAGATGTAAGATTTACTAGATCTTGATATATGAATATGGAAGAACAACGAGTTTGACGCATTTCAATAACATTTGAGAAGAACGTGATTATACAACCTATTATTTGGAGTAAACAAACATAGTGCACTATATATTCTATAAAACATTACATTCCATAAGAGAATCACAAATATTTTTAGACATTTTTAAAGAAAATCTATATAAAATATTAAAAGTATATATAAAAATTATATATTTATATGTCGGTTTGATTCAGATTTTTTATTCAATATCAAATCAAATCAAACCAAACTTAATCAATTTTTTTTAATCGATTTAATTTGATTTTTCGGTTCCGTGCGATTTTTCGATTCGATTTGAACGCCCTTAATACTGACCATCTAAGCATAAGCAAAATCCTCTTGTCAAATAAATATATAATATATAATCGATCTCCCTATTTTCCGAGAACTAAAGTATCCCAAATTCAGTTTTGGTAAAAAAGAAAAAAAAGGAAAAAAATTATTCCTATTCAAAACCCAATATATGAAGGAACTAACAAAACTAATAAAGAGACCATAAGAACCCTCCCAAAATCCAACCTGTGACTGACTGCGTCATTCACAAATCACAACCCTACACACAATACTTAAATTTTGGAAAGTGAGTTGCATTTTTCTATTCCGTGATTCCCTTTATCTCTTCCCTTTTTTCTCCCTTTTCTTCTTCGTTTAGGTATATACCCTATATATATAGCCTATAAACCATATAGCTATATAAAACTCTACATCTATTTTGAGAATTTGATGATTTGGGTCGGCTAAAAATACAATCTTTTTAATACTCTTTTAAAATCTTGGCACAAATTTGTGAGGTATTCCCTTGAATCCATCATAGCTTATTTTCTTGATTTTTTGTTTTTGTTTGGAGATTTTTCTGGTTTTTGGTTTTGTAATAATTGAATCTTGGATTGATTAAGATATGTGGTGATGTACTTTTTTGGTGGATTGATTACTGACTTTTGGAATTTTGTGTTTGTTTATAGTGCTTTAGGGAATTGTTTAAAGTTTTTTTTATTATCATAGTGCTTTTGGCCAACTTTTGGTCCTATCTTTGTTTTGTCATGTATGGGGTGTGTGTTTAATGATAATGTGTATGTATTTATTCCAGATATACTGTATTCTTGAATATACCAAAGTATTGGGTTGATAAGATCTCATGATTTAAAGTGTCTTTTCATCTATCTCTCATATACACACATGCAGAGTATTGGTTTTCGGGTGTATATCTCTGAGCTCTTTTTAGTCAGTTAGGGGTTTTCTCTTGGTGTTTAGGACATTCTTAAAGGGGGTAAGGTATGTGCATCAATTTCCCTTTTATTGCTTCTTACTGAATTTCATGAATTTTCTTTTAATGCTTCCTATTATTTTGAATCTATCGGAAATAACATCTCTGTCTTTTCAAGATAGGGGTAGGAGTAGGACTGCCTATATTCCACCCTACCCAGAATCCACTTGTGGGAAAACACTGGGTTTGTTATTGTTGTTGTTGCTTCATATTATTTTGAGTGTCATCAGCTCTTAGAAATCAATTGGTTTAGGCAAAGGCTGAGCTAGGATTTTGAGTTTATGGATTCCGGTTACTTATACATATTATGTAAATTTTTTAACACTAATACAACTTTGGGCCAAAACTACTAGGTTTTGCCGAACTTGTAAACAGAACTGGAGCTCCGCCCCTGGGTTCAGGATAGGCATTCCTCTAAAATCCATGCATAGAGGAAGCAATATCTCTTAGGGCTCCTTTGGTACAAGGAATAAGGGATAATTAATCCTGGGATTAAAATTTTAGATGAGTTTATCCCACGTTGGGTTGGTATGAAATCGCGATATAACTAATTCGGGAATTAGTTATAACTAATTCTGGGATAACTTGTTCCCTAACCAAACGACCCCTTAAGGTGCTTCTTTGCAATAGAATGCATAGGCCTCTGTTGTGTATTTTGTTTAAAGGTGCTGGAGCTTCAGGTTTTTAAAGCATCAATGCAGATCTTTTCCTTCCCAGCCTAACTAAAACTTTAGATATGAACCAACTACCGTCTGATGATATCTGAAATTTATAACCAAGCGTGACATTTTGATTCCAGTATTTAGGTGCAGTGTGCAATTTTCTGTGTAAGTTCGGTTATATGATTGTACTTGTGAAAATATTCTTGGTCTATGTGGTGTAGCATGTTTATCTTTAATAGCTTTCTGCAGAGGACTCGGCTAGTATCTCCCCTCCATGGTTTTGGTATTCACTGATAAACATTCTACAGCTTGATGTTTGCCTATGCCAATGTTGATAGTTAACTTCTCCTAGCTAGTGACACTGATTTATTTGTTCGAGCTGTGCATTCCTCGTTCTGTTGGTCGTATGTACAGAAACAGAATACTGCTCCACTCTATGTTGACTTATCATGATTTAAGTATTAGCCAATGGTTCATATTGGTACACATTAGACTCATTTGGCGTGTTGTTAATTGATGATTTTGTACATCTGTTTTCCAGATGGAGACGCAGAACCTGGAACGTGGACATGTAATTGAGGTACGTTGTGACATGGCAGCTCAAGAAAAGGGGACTAAAATTTGTGGTTCAGCACCGTGTGGATTCTCAGATGTTAACACCATGTCTAAGGATGCACAGGAGAGATCAGCATCCATGAGGAAACTTTGCATCGCGGTTGTCCTCTGCATCATATTTATGGCTGTTGAGGTTGTTGGTGGTATTAAAGCCAACAGTCTGGCAATATTGACAGACGCTGCTCATCTACTATCAGATGTTGCAGCTTTTGCAATATCCTTGTTTTCACTCTGGGCAGCAGGATGGGAAGCTAATCCACGCCAGTCCTATGGGTTTTTCAGAATCGAGATACTCGGGGCATTGGTTTCTATCCAAATGATATGGCTTCTAGCTGGGATCCTTGTTTATGAAGCCATTGCTCGACTTATTCATGATACAGGTGAAGTTCAAGGCTTCCTCATGTTTGTGGTGTCTGCATTTGGATTAGTAGTGAACCTCATCATGGCACTCTTGTTAGGTCATGATCACGGCCACGGCCACGGCCATGGCCACAGCCACGGTCATGACCATGAACATGGCCATAATCATGGCGAGCATGCTCATAGCAATACTGATCATGAGCACGGCCATGGTGAGCATACGCATATACATGGAATTAGCGTTAGCCGACACCATCACCATAATGAGGGACCTTCGAGCCGTGATCAACACCCCCATGCGCATGATGGAGATCATACCGTGCCTCTACTTAAGAATTCATGTGAGGGTGAAAGTGTATCAGAAGATGAAAAGAAAAAGAAGCAGCGGAACATAAATGTTCAGGGAGCTTATCTTCATGTACTAGGAGATTCTATTCAGAGCATAGGGGTCATGATTGGGGGAGCTATTATATGGTATAAACCAGAGTGGAAAATCATCGATCTAATTTGCACTCTCATTTTCTCTGTAATTGTGCTCGGGACAACCATTAGGATGCTTCGGAGTATTCTTGAAGTATTAATGGAGAGTACGCCCAGAGAAATTGATGCAACAAGGCTCGAGAAGGGGCTCTGTGAGATGGAGGACGTTGTCGCAATCCATGAATTGCACATATGGGCAATTACAGTCGGCAAAGTGCTCCTGGCTTGCCATGTCAAGATTAAGTCTGACGCTGATGCTGACACGGTGCTGGATAAGGTGATTGATTATATTAAGAGGGAATATAACATTAGCCATGTAACCATTCAAATAGAAAGAGAGTAATGGCATGGAAAAGTTTATTTTGGCTGTTGTACTGGTCATTGGCTTCTTTATTCTTTCGAATAGTAGTTTAAAAGGAAAACTTGATCTGGTTAAACGGTTCCAGTATCTGTTTCATTTTGGTAAATCATGGTTTGCATTTTATGGTAATAGCAAAGGCACAAAGCTCTTTTGAAATCTGATTGAATCATGTGAGGCAACTCTGGCGGGTGGCTTCGATACATAGTTACAGGTTCTTTCCTCAAGGCAAGGTTTTAATAAGTGTTATATCTGTAGTTCAGTTTCGTATATTCGTTTGCTTGTTAACTTGTAATTTGGCATGCCTGTCATTTTTCTTTGTCTAAGCTGAGGAACACCAAAGAGTGAAAGAATTAGGAAAGAGTTATGAGCTAGGTCTCATAGCTCCTAATTTTTTCACTCTGCAAAAACTACTGAACTGGAGGATATTTTAGTGCAAGAGGCAACTACAGTATAATGCATTAGACTTGGTAACGTGTATGTATAGATATCAGTATTTGATACAATCACTGAAACACATAAAAAACATTGTTGACTCAATATCTGGTATTTTGCTTGAGAATTCATAGAGCCGATCACGACTTTCCTTGGAATTGAGGTGTTGTTTGGTTCTTAGTAACAGAATAACTCCACGATTTTGAACAGGAAAGTCTCATTTTCTGTGTCCACGTTTTATCCAGATCTCATGATTATACTTAGTTTAATCCATGTTGATGAAATATCTATTAGATGGTTGAGTAATGTAAACACACGGTGGAGAATGAATAGAAATTATCCTCATATTCGATATTAATGGAAAATGAATTTGTGATATAATAACGATAGAACAAAAAGATTATGATATTAATGGAAAAGAGTATGCAACACCTAGCACCAGCAGTTGTGCTGTTAATAGTAACAAGTATTGTGTGAATTACCCATATATACCATATTTAGATGCTTTTTCTTCAACAGGGGAGATTTTACACTGCCTTGACTAAAAAGATGTGAAATCACTGCTTGAAATTCTTAGTCATATATATATATATATATATATATATATATACATGCTTTATATTTCTTTTCTTATATTTAATATATATAGTTCGAATTCAAAAGCAATAAGTTTTGTTGAACCTACAAAACTCTGGTGTAAATTCGCCTTTGATAATTAACAAAGCTTTTGTAATTGCATATATAGGAAGAGTCAAGATCACAATTCACAAAGCATATATGGTAAAGTGAGATTCACATTTTACTGTTCTTCCAGATTGTTCTACCAATTAATAACCTTTCTATAAAGTAAGATCTGGTTAGCAAAAATAGAAATCAATATGCACCTAGTAGAATACGAAAAAGCGTGAAGACACGTGTTCACCAAAAAGAAATGTCAAAGTTAATTATTTTTTCTAAATCTTTTTTGGGTTTCCAATTCGGTGTCCGGTATCCGTATTAGAGCCTAACTATTTCCGGATTCGTGCCGCGTAGGGCCCATTCGGGGGGAAGCGTTTCCTACAAAGAATTTTTTCATACCTAGGGCTCGAACCCAAAATCTCTTATTAAGAAAAAAAAGTCTCATCCGTTGCACCACATCCTTGGTAGTGGTGTTTTTTTAATCTTATAATGAACGCTTATGAACTCCAAATATAATCTCTTCAAGAGAGACAATTAAATCAGACGAACCTCAGTAATTAATGCCATCTTATTTACCTTTGAGTTTCAACATGCCAAGTAAATACAAAATTAATGTTCCAAGTCCACAAATACGTTTGATTTTTTATGGACAATATATATTTTGACTAGATTTGACTCCATATAGTTTTGTTTTCTACTGTCACAAACACAATTTCAGGGTAAGACTATTAGCAGTACAAGTAGCAATAAATACGATATCCACCAACTAAAACTTAAACACACACACACACACACACAAGAATCTGCCAGAAAAGCAATTGTGGCAATAAATGTTTTACTTTTCTCAAGCTAGAGATGATTGCAATCATTATTCTATGTAATTAATAAGGAATAATTATTGAAGCATTTTGATTAAGATCGTATTGACTATTGTCAGCTTGACCATTGAACTGTATGATGGCAATGTAGAACTTTCCTTTACTGTCTTATGATATTTCCAAATTTAGAAGTTCTAACAAATATACTTAGTAATTAGTGTATACAATAAGCTTGGAAAGTTCATTATATGGCCAATTGTCATCTCATACTGGTTTACTTTGAGTAAATAACTCAATATTCAATCAAGTGCACCATTCAACCGTTTGGAGTATATGTGCGTATTCGATAATATTAAACTAATTTTAAAAAATTTATATATAAAATACGTAATTTAACAAAGAAACCATGGGTTCACGTGCCATATCACCTGGCTTACAAATCCGCCTATAACTATAAGGAATGCCTCTAACTAATGTACCCCTGGCTGGCCACATAAGCCACGAAAAAAGTCTACTTAAGCAAATAATTTATATTTTGCATTCCTTATCCATATTTTGGATATACAGCTTACCATAGAACAGAAGGTTAACACTAAACTATACAACAATTGCTTTTTATAGTTGTCCGCATCAATTAAAAGAAGAATCATATCAAGCTTAATAATATTACATCTGGTCTCAAATATTTATCATTTTGACTAAATTTGCGTTAAAACACTTGACGTTTTTATTCAAATATACCCATATTCTTCCAATTACTGAAGTGTAAATGAAATGGAATGTTTAAGAAAAAGAAAAGGAATAGTTTAGATAAATGCTTTTATAATTAAATCTATTAAATGTTAAAAAGTTTAAAAAGGCAGATAACATAATGAAACAAAAGCTTAACTGCATGACTAGCCACTCAGCAGCACGTTTGGACATCTGGAGTAAAAGAAACAACATTCCCCACGCAAAATTATAAAATAATGTATTGGAAATAGAATCTAACTTTCCTTTTCCACTCAAAGACCCCAAAGTATGACCATATGGAAAAAATTATTAATTCTACTAATTCGACAACTCACCAGTCTAGACTTTTCTTAAATTTTTATATGCAAATAAATATCTGTCTTCAAATAACTACACAATCATTACATTACATTATATATACACGTCTTTAAAATATGTACGAACTCAAAAACAGAAACACACAAATTCAACCAAAAGAAGACAACGAATTAAAGGAGAGGATTAATGGCCAGTGGAGCGGCTGAGATGGTGTTTCAATGTATATTTGATGCAAGCTTATCCAATTTTGAGAATATGGAAAGAAGACAATACCATAGAAATTGCAGCTGTGCACTGTACAAACTGAAAGGAACAGGTTCAAGAACTTACTGTAACCACAACAATATTGTTTCATTCCCAAAGAAGAAATTTCCAAATCACTGTTCATATCAATTTTCTCTACAAACAACAATAAATACGTCTCAGTTTCAAATATATTGGAGTCGATTAAAGAATAAGGTTACTTAAGGCAACAACTTTTGCAGCTACTTACACGTATAAAGTTTTGACAGAAGATTTGTTGGTTATTATTTCTCAATTTTCGGACCTTCTGGCAGGAAATTGTCCCCTATAGGAGCATTATTATAACTCTTTTGATTATCATATCTCTTCTTGTGCATATCCTTGGTTTTATGTAATTTTTGGATCTTGTGATGGAAATTACATTCTAAACTTTTATAATTCAATAAATGGAAAATCACCACTCCTTTCTGTTCTGACATGTAATTAAGCGAGAAAAGAAATACCAACAGAAATAGCTTACTGCTCCCCCTATTTCCATTCCTGTTATTTTACTTCGTTGAGTTGTAATCGTTAAATACTACCATTAATATAATCTGTATTTTGGAGTTGTTACACACTCAATCAAAAACTTAAAACAATCTGTGGAGTTTCCTAGGGCTTTTATAAAACCATTTTGTGGTTTGGCTATAATGGGAGTTTTGTTTTTTGAAATTTTATTTTCAAATATCTGTTTGTTTATAAATTTTAATTATTTTTTGGCAGATTTTGAAAACAAAATTTTCAAATCTCAAAAACTACTCTAGAGTATTTTTTTTGAAGTTTTTTACTCACAAAACTTCAAATTCTTTTCAAGTATAATACATGTCTAAATACATTTTCAACTTTCAAAAATTATTTTTCATCTTATCTTCAAAAATTTATTTTTTCAAGTTTCAATTAAATTTAAGTTCAAACGCTATCTTACATACTCAACACTAAGGAGATAATTACATTGTACCTAAAAATGAAAAAAGACGGATTGAGTCAAATGTAAACGGGTCAAACTAATAAATGGAACATGATTCAACCCATTTAAAATTGAATTTAGTCAAAGAAATTGGGTAATGATGGGTCATAGCCCAACATCTCCAACATGACCAAACATTCCCTCACTTTCTATTTTTCTTTTTGTAAAAAAACAATTTGAAAGCTAAAATATTTTTCTTAAATTATTCCAAATTTACATATTTTCTAATCCCTAATATATATTTTTTATGTTGGGATTTGGATAGCATTTTAACCTGTTGGATTACACGATTTGACTCGCTTCAACCCGATAAACATGTCATTACTCTAAGCGTCTCAACTTGAACAGTAATATGCAAGCCAATTTCGACACACCTCAATTATTCCATCAAGTACGTACTTACTATTTGACAATTACTTTACCCGCAATACTTAGACTGCAAATATCATCTAGTTGTGTCGTATACTCTTTACTTATGCAGCTCTTCCCATTTTCACATTCGTTTCTTGGTCGAAATGCAAATGCTGAGTTACTTATGTACTAGAGGGTGAAGTTACTAAGATTTCATCCAAAAGCAGTAAACAAAATCTATAAAGTAGTAATCAGTGAAATGTTTTGCTCCTGAACATAAAGAAAACATAAATCTTAGAGCAATTCTTTCTACAATCTACAGTAAAGTAAAAGCTAACAGAAGTACAATCATATCTTTAATAGTGACATAAACCATGCAGAAAAAAAGAAGAAGGAATGAAACATAAATCATCATATTTTTTGCCAGTGCTGAACTTGTTGCAGGTGCTGAACCTAAAGTTGGGGACTCCAAACTGTCAAGACAACATAAGAAAATATCAGAACAACTTTTGAAAGCCAAAAAAAAAAGATAATAATTTGAGAGTAAGATAGTATCAGCTCACTCTATGCATGTTCCATGGTGAGTTACCTATTTTGACAACCACAGCCGCAAGTTGGGCAGTCTGAATGGAACGTAACGGGTGGAGATGGATGAGTCCTTAGCTACGAAACGTGAATACATACAAGTAACACTCCATGTCTCTACAAGGAAAACAACAATATAAATTAACATGATATACCATTTGCTACTAGAGAATTGGCAAATGCATGCTAAAAAAAGTAGTTCATCTTTTACTCATGTGTCATGCCATTAGTGTCTTGTGAAGTAAAGGAACAGAGAAGAAAACAATATTCTTAACTGGAAAAAAAAGCATGCAATCACCGAAATAACAGTACTCCTAGCTTAATAGTCTCTATAACTTACTCAAAGATTTAGCAATCGTTCCATTTTGAGTCGGAAACTTGCTTGATTCCACCATTTTTGCATCCCTACAGATATATCCTGGTGCTTTGAGGGTAAATTTTTTAGGCTTCCTCACTTTTCTTTTACTTGGGAAAGCATGACCAACATCGAGCTCGAATGAGCTCGCAGCTTTCCAAGGATCTTGAACCCACGAGTTAATTACTCCACCTTTGCGGCAATTCATAACTCGCTGCTTATATTTAGGTGTTTTCGGAGACATGTATACAAATGTGGGGTCCCTTTTACAACAATAAGGGATGTTCCTTTGAACTGTGAACAATCCCCTCTCTCAGTAGCTTGACCTCCACGTGCACTCCAAATTACTTCTCTGTCGGATCATTTCCAACCTAGTTGCCATGTTGGTGCTTGAATAGGACAGTACTTCTGAAAGTTGTAGATTGAAACATTAACCTGCTTAATACATGAGAAAAAAACACTCTTTGTGTCAAACACAACTTTGTTAAAGGTCTAGATGATAATTTAAATAGCTAGTGAAGTTGATATCACGAGAAAAAAAGAAATCTGAACTTCTATGTTTGCACAAATGCAAATTGACGGGAGGGGACCTTTGAGAAATTAAAAGAGTATCCTATCCTATTTCAGTAAAAACTAAAAAGGAAAAGACATCCATATGTTTGATCTTTGATGAATGAGGGGTCAAATTGGAATCTGAATGATGTTAGGCAATACTATAGGTTGGTACAATCAATTGCATATTATATTAAAGGCCAACAACTCAGGGATGTTGCCATCCCCCAACATGCATGCTGGATTATTAGGAAGCTAGAGAAGACATGGAGCTGCTACAAAATGCAATTCCTATTCTAAGAAAAGCATGATTAGTCCGGTGAACGTTCAGTTGATTCCTAGGTACACTACTATACCTTTCAGGAATGATGCTAGACCTAAAGGAAGAATTATATATCATGTGGTTGGGATTAAAAGAAAAATTGCTGACAACTGATAAACTTGCAAGATGGGGAATGGCTGTAAAGTTGAATTGCTGCCTATGTCAAACACAAGCTGATCATTTGATAGCTGAATGTGATACTCCAAGAGGATATATCAACAGGCTCAGATTTTTAGGATGATATATGCCGAATGTGTCTATGCAATATGGATGGAGAGGAACCGAAGGATTTTTGAAAAGAAGAGCACAAGTTAGGAAGCCATTGCAAGGGAGACTGCCTATATTTGTAATGTTAGAGCAGCCCCGAGAGTCCATAATTTGCTACGTACCCTTTGTTCTAGTAGATGGTTCAGGGTGTACAAAACAAACCGATAAATCACATCAAATCGATAATCCGAGTCAAATCGGAAAAAAAAACCCGATTGTGATTTGGTGAGAAAAAACAAATCCGACCATAATTGGTCTGGTTTGGTTTTAACTAAAAAAAGTCAAACCGAACCAAACCAATCCGACATTACGTTTATATAATTTTTAAAAATATTTTATACTTATAAATATTTATTGTAGGATAATTTATAAATATTTCTCAACTTTATTCACAGTTTTATCTTTAAACGTATTATTTAAAGTTTGGACTTAACATTCTTGAATGTTCCAATAAATTTTATAGCTCATAAAGGTAGTAAATCAAATAAAGTTCAAATCAATACTAATGCTAATAAAGAAAATTCAATTCAATACTAGGATTGACAATAGTGTTGGATATCTATTTTTTTTCCATTGGTTTATAATGAAAATGCATAACCTAGTTTATCTGTTTCTTTAGTGCTTAGTTGTGTAATTAATAGTACTTATTAGCTGTACTTATTTTAGCATGACCTATATAATATTTTTAGAGTATGTTAATATTTATTATGGCGTATTAATTAGTAATATTTTCTTTATGTGATTTTATTATCTTTGTTACTAAATATTTTAGTACAATGCTATGACTCATCTCATATTTTGTGTTATTTTGTTAGAAAATACATTATATAGTTGTATCCTACTTGGACTAAAGAAATATTTGGAGCACAAGTTACATATTTTGTACTATGAAGACTTTACCGGGAAAAAATCCGAAAACCCGAAAAAAACCGAAAAAACGCGAGAAAAACCGAGATTGAAAAACTCGACTTTATTGGTTTGGTTTGGTTTGGTTTATAGATTTAAAAACCCGACACCATTGGTTTGGTTTGATAATTGAAAAATCCGAATCAACCCGATCTACGTACATTCCTAGTTCTAGTTATTTATTGATGTATAGGCTTTTGATTCTCTGGTTTTTCTTTTTCTGATTTGGTTAGATAACTGATTGTTTAACTAGTTGAGCTTTGGGTTTGTAATGTTTTACAAGGTGATTAATACAAAGTTAGTTATCAGAAAATAATAATAATATAGGTTGGTAAAACTAGAGCGGAAAAAACTCACAGTGTATACATCTGGAGTCCAAGCCATGATATCCCACTTGATGGTAATGTTTCCTTTGTGGTTGTGTGCATCTGCATACATAAAAATAAAATCTGAAAACTGAACATAGACAAAATCCAGATTAAGACAAACGTCAAGGAAATATTCAAGATTAGCTTCTGTAGTCTTCCATATCAATAAACAAACACTTCAGTCGCATGGACAAGGCCAAACTCGTAAGAATTTTCAGGCCATCATAATTTTCACATACACCTATCACCAAGATACATGGGCGGATTTGTAACCTAATACATGGGATAGATGAACCTATGGTCTCTCCGTTAAACTAGGTATTATTATATATATATATATATATATGTATTTTCTAGAATTAATCTGATATAATCTGCTGGTACACCAGAAGTCCCACGGCGCACGGATCAACTCCCACGGCGCACCCATATTATAGAAATCCTAGATCTCCTGTAAGATAACATTTACTTTAAATATGTTTTGCAGTGGAAGATTAATAAACAACTAGAAAATATAAGCCACCTCTCTTTTTCAGTCTACTCAGACCAAATGGGATGATTACAGAGAGAATTAATGGGCACTCACCAGTAGACGTGAAGCACAGAAGAGACAGCAAGAAAGTTAACAACAGAATGCGAAATGTAGTGACTGATAGTGAGCGGAAGACTGCCATTTCTGCTGAGTAAAAAGAGCTGCAACCTAAAAAGAGCTTTTTTCTTAATTCCGGATTTTCAATATATATCTGCTTAATATATCAGAATAGTATCGCTTTCAACTTTGAAACAACATTACTATTTCTTAATTCTCTAACATTGAAAATAATTAAGTCTTTAAATTAATTAATTAGTATAATCCAATTTAATTATCTAAATTTATAATATAAATAAAAAATTCAAGTTAATAAAACTTTTGCCTTAATTTTGTTTCGATAAGAAGAGTATTGGTGGTGGAAGAAATAACAAATAGAGCAAAATTGCTTATAATATAGTACTAAGAATTAAACTGGTAAAAAAGCAAACATGAAATAATAACTACTCGTATGAAAGAGTCGAAGATAAAATGTATTCTAAATAAATTGTCACTAATTATTTCTTTCTCTTTTCATTTTTTCCGACAAAAGACAACTCTCTAGATATTTTTTTATGTTTTAAGTTATTTGCTATAAAATATTAACTTAATATTAGTCATTTTTAAATTTTACATGGTCATGTATCAATTTCTTTTTCTCTAGCCTATCGGATCAATCTCTTTATTTTCATATCTCTAAAAATTCCAAAAGATTCAATTTTTCAACTTAAGTTACATGCGCAAAGTGTGTGTCAATATTATTCTCATAGCTTCTCCTTTTCTCAATTAATGGATCCTTAATGATATTTAGCTGTTTGATGTTGTTGAATTTAATTGGTACTTATCTTTTGTAAAAATTATTTTGTTCTAAAATAATTCCTTAGCTCCCTATACAAATAGTACTACTACCTACTTACTCTAATGCTTTTATAAAAATATCTTTGTACTTTTTCAATATGAGAATATGATTTGATAAATTTCTATAACAAATTACTTAACAAAAAGATGGTGAATAAATTTCATATTTTTTTCTTACCTGCTAAGGTTGCTAATGTTCTTTTGATACAAAATACACACACACAAAACAATGCATGTTTATATGTTGCAGTTTAAGTAATATCCATTTACCTAGCAGGACACAAATAGTTATTAAAAGTGAAGAATCGCATACATAAACCTTTTTTTTAGTCTAAAAAATTAAAAGTTGTTGGTATTAAATTCAAACCTTGTTAGTATTCCAAACAAAATAAAATCTATTATCTTGTTAGTATGTTGGTGTTGTACTTTTTTAAAACCCTTTGTACTTTTAATATAATATAAATAATAGTTTTACAAAATCATTAAATTCTAACCTTGTTGGTATTCCCAAAAACAAAAAGTACAACACGAACATAAAAACGTCATATCTTATATTTTTAAAACAAAAAAAAACGCGCTTTAAAGCAATACCAAATCATGTTAGAAAAACAATAACAACAGTACTCATTAAAATTACCAAATCAAAATTGAATAGACAATAGAACTAAAGTAAATATAAATCACGTAAGAAAAGTATCTTTCTTTAGCAAATATATAGGTGTAATCTACGAGCAGTAAGGAATAAAAAAAGATAAGCTTTTGATAACAAATACATCAAACAAATATTTAAGTTTATTGTATAAATTAATATAATAATCTGTAAAATGGTACTTACGTGGCGAGAGATCGGTTGAATTTTGTAAAGTACCTATGTCATGTAGACCATAAACTTTAGATATAGTATAAGAGATAATTCAAAATTTAAAATTATAAGAGGAAGAATATAACTATAAGTACCAAAAAATAAGAACAAATCATTTATTAATCTCAAAGTTACCGGCAACAACAACAACAAACTCAGTATAATCCACAAAGTAGGATTTGAGGTAGAGTGTACGCAGACCTTACCCCTATTTTGTGAAGGTAAAAAAGTTGTTTCCGATAGACCTCCGACTCAAGATAAAAATAAAAATAAAAATAAAATCTTTCAACTTTACAACATCAATAAAAAAACTCAAAGAAGGGAAGAAAAAAAAAAGACCAATTAGATCATGCAAACATGCCTACTACCTTAGACTGTCAATCCAAGACAAAAGAGGTTTTGAAATTTTGACGAGCAAATACAGTACCTTTTACCTCGAAGATGAATACTTCTACTTCTCTACCAAACCTTTAATCCCTCTCCGAAAATAATTTATTCGCTATGAGGTTTTCTTTGGAATATATATACTTTATATAGTTATAAAGAGTCCTAAACCTAAAAGGACTTGAAAGTCTTGAGATTTTATATTCTTATAATAGCCTAAGAACTTAATTCGAAAGGTCTTCTAGATTTCGGATTAATTCCTCCCAGAATAGAACGGAATAATTATTATGTGATAGTGGCACTTCAAATCACAAAACTTCGACGAACTCAAATGGCGGAGCAAATTACACAAAATGTTTACGTTTTTGCTTTGAAACAATGCATAATGCAGAAGATAGAGGGGAGATATTTTCAGATTTCGGTGGTGGAAAATGAGGCTAAGCCTCTCTATTTATAGCCAACAAAGTTGAGTCCCAATAGGTGCAAAGGTGCCTGTTCGTTGATAAGGTGTCTATTCCGCAGAAATTATTTGAATTTATGTTGAATAGAATGTTTGGCCGCGAATTTGACCGTTGAAAAACTGTGATGACCCGATAGGTCATCTAGAGTTTTAAATCCTAATTTCGTGTTTCGAAACCTCAATTACCTCATTTTAGCCTTCATTGATTTGCGTGTGCGGTCCGAGTCTTTTTCCGGAAGGCTTTTATGTTAAAAATTGATAAAGTATATAATTTTGCCTTTAAAATCCAGTTGAGTTGACTTCGATCAACGTTTTGAGCAAACAGACCGGGATCTGTATTTTGACGATCCCGCTGGGTCCATATCGTGATTTGGGACCTGGCCATATGCTCGGAATCAAATTCTGGTAACTTGTAATTTGGCTTGACTGTCATTTTTCTTTGTCTAAGCTGAGGAACACCAGAAGGTGAGTCTTGGCGTAACTGATAAAGTGATTGTTATGTGATAAAAGGTTACGGGTTCAAGCTATGAAAATAGCCTTTTGTAGAAATGCATTGTAAGGTTGCATACAATAGACTCCTGTGATTCGGTCCTTTCCCGGATCTCGCGCATAGCAAAAACTTAATGCACCAAACTGCCTTCAAGCTAAGAACACCAAAGAGGTGCTTCTCCCTATTTTTGTTTTTTTTTGGGTTCTCCTAGCAGAGTGCAAGAATTAGGAAAGAGTTATAAGCTAGGTCTCATAGCTCCTAATTCTTTCACTCTGCTGTAACTACAGAACTAGAGAATATATTAGTGAAAGAGGCAACCATGGTTTAATGCATTAGGTGCATCATTAGACTTGGTGACATGTATAGTTGTCAGTTTTTGATAGACTCATGGAAGACATCAAAAACTTTGTTGACTTAGTATCTGGGTTAAAGGGTTAAAGGTAATTCAGTCTACACTTGTGTCTAGGAAGATAGAATTTCTATATTCTGGTTTTAACGAGTTTTTTGGTCCAATTAGAGATTTATATGTTAGTAGATATTTAATGAACTTTTAGTACTTTTTATTTATATTTGTATTTTTGTGTAATATTGGTTTTATGATGAGTTTAATTTGAACGACATGGTATATGATGTGTGGAATTTGCAAAACGAAAAAGAAAGCTATTTGAATCCTATTTAGGCAGTACTTCCTCCGTTTCAATTTAGATGACATGCTTTCCTTATTAATTCGTTCCAAAAAGAATGACACATTTCTATAATTAGAAACAATTCAACTTTAAACTTTTTATTATTACATATTTTACCCTTAATGAGAAGTTTTTATAATCACATAAATGTTATGGCCCCACAAAGCTTTTACCCCTTAAACTTTTAAAACCACAAGTTTCAAAAATCTCCCTATTTTCTCTTAAACTCCGTACCGAGTCAAACTAGCTCATCTAAATTGAAACGGAGGGAGTATAATTTTTCAATAAAAGGGGATTCAATTGGAAGGACCCCCCCCCAATAGGTAGTTCTGCCACTGTCTCTACTAGTAGTATCTTTAAATTTTAGCTATGTCTACACGATTTCGAAATAATGTACAGTTGCCTAATGGGTCAACATAGTTGGTCCCTAGTTCGGATAAAGATAGAGGGTTGCAAGTGACTGGTAGAGGATAAGAACACTCCTTAAATGTGATCACGAGCAGGATGGGTGTATCGGACGAGGAGCATATGCATCTACATAATGATTTGTCTAGTTCTTCCAAAGTGATATTGGGGATTTCACCTGGTAGTTCTGTTCATCCATCAGAGGATGATAACACTTACAAAGGCTCCGACATTGAGGATGAGATTGGTGATGAAGTCACGGGGCCCATGAGTTTGGTTTCTCTCGGAGCTGATGATGATGATGAGCCCGGAGCTGCAGCGGGCGGGCGTGCTAAGGAGGAGGAATCCGACTAGCAGTGAATTTTTTTCACCCTACTTTGCTTTACATTTTTACATGTATCGGGGATTATGCATATACTAAGTGTGGGGTGTGAGAATTACTTCTTGTGATGTACATTGTATAAATTATATAAATTTATTTATTTATATTAGTTTTTACTTAGTCTAGTTTAAGAAAGAAAAAGGAAAAAAGTATACAAAAAAATCGAAAAAATCAGAAAACGCTCAGACTTTTTCCGACGATGGATCTTTTGGACAATCTACTTGAGGGATTAAAGTTCGATTAAAAATACTGAAAAGATAGTTAGGTCGGATCCCTTGGTTTTTCTTTGGGCGCCGGTTCTTTTCCAAGGGTGTAGCTCGAACCGGGTACTTTATTTTTTTAGGAGTAGATTAGGAAAAAACTGAGTTGCTTAGAGGTACCTTTTGACGTGTTTGATGCTGGAACATTAGGCTATGGCATGCGCTCTGTCTTTCCGTATATTTGATTTGAATTGTGATGCCTGAGTAAAATAAATAGCCTACTCTGTGACGCCTTTTCTCGGTTATTTGACTTGTATGCCACATAGTGCAATATTGCTTAAAATTGCTCAATTATATGTGCTTGCTTGACTTGAGAGTTGAACAGAACCATCTCGATTGAGTCATGTGCAATGGGTGTGTGAGAATTTGTGATTTTCTGTGCAATCCTGGGTAGTCTAGAACTTGCCATGTGTGTTAACCGAAGCAAAATCATTAAGTTGTGCTAGTCTACGAGATGACATATGCATTTCTTTCTTGATCATAGATGTGCTTGTCACTTAAAAATAATATTTTTTATTGCTAGCCCCTTTGAGCCTATAGACATTTTCTTTGGCACCCACATTACAAGTCGTATCCTTATGTTGTTCTTAATTTTTGATTATTGAACTTTTATTTCCTTAGGCACTTAGTCGCTAAAAGAAGTAATGTGAGAGATTGGGGAGTAGCTTTCATGTGAAACCATGGAAGGGCCCTTAAGGTGCACTAAAAGTTATGAAAAAAGGTCACTAGCCGATAAACATTAATGTATGGAGGGTGTGTATAAAAGAAAAAGGAAAGAGAAAGAGAAGAGAAAAAAAAATTGCAAGAAAAAAGAAATGATAGTTCAAATGATGTAGAGAAACACACACCTCATAATCTTACTAATTTGTGCTAGTGGGAGTATAGAAGTGCTTAATTAAAAAAAGAGACTATGTTGTATATGGATTGTGGCAAGTGAATTGGTTGAGAAGAATATGTGCTCGATTTGTGAGTGTAGTGTATTGAAATGCTTAGGAAGGTTAGTCACTATTCCTAAATGTATCATATCCGTCCCTTAGACTACATTACAACCGTAAAGTCCGAATTGATCATAGATTTAGCTAACTTAGATTATATTAGTAGAGATGTACACTACGGGCAAGCTTATGATACGACCACGAGATGCACATGAATTCTTTGTGAGAGTGGGTAAATTTTGTTCAATTGGGTGATGTCCTTAAATTATGTTCAAAGGCATACTTGAATGTGTGGACTATTCTATATTCATTCTTTTGTTCTTTGGTGAGGGCACATGATCTCATGAAAGATTGGGAATGTTGTAAACTTCTCTTGTTGGATGAGTGCGCGAGTTGAGGGTACTTAGTGGTAACGAGTCGGCTCTTGAGGGAGGATAGTTACAGAAAGGTTGTTTGAATTGATTGAATTGAAATGATTATACCTGGACATGTTTAAAACGAGAAGAATGTAAAATTTATATGTCCATGCTTGATTGCTGGTATCGATCATAGTCAAGGGTAGCGTCTATGATTAAAAATTAAAGTGCTCCTCTATAGTTGAGATGTGTACGTCGTTGGGGTGTAGTTGATAGTCCCACTGCTCTAGGACGAGCAAGAGTCTAAGTATGGGGTGTTAATATTTAGCTTAAAGTATATATATTTATATGTATATCGCCTCATGTTTTACTTGTATTTCGTGGATTTTGGATGTAAAATGTATTGATTTATGTTAATTCGTGGTATTTTTATATGTAGGAATCAGCCGGAGGCAATAGGGGGCGAAAGATGTGAGATTAGAGCCAAAAAGGAGAAAAAGTTGAAAATGGCGATTTCCAGCACCACAAGCAGCGTAATTTACAGAAGCTTCAATTTTCCAGCACCAGGGCTAGCGACCCACGCTACCCTGGGCGTTGGTAACGGGAAACATCTCCAACTTTGCCCGAAAAAGGTTATTTCAGTCCAAAACCTACCCAACACGTATAAAAGCAAGACTAAGCTTATTTTGAGAAGGAAGACGCCACTTTGAAGGAAAAAATACACACGAGAAACATCCGGAGCGAGGATATCTCAGTTTCTTCATCTTTTCTTAGTATTTTCAATTATTCAACACTTGTGAATTTATTTTGATATTATCATGAGTGGCTAAAACTCATAGTTCTGGGGTTGTAATTTAGCCATGAATATTGTTGTTTAAAGTTAACTTAACCTTGATTATAATTCACCAATATATGGTTGTTTCTTCAATTCTGTGATTAATTGCTTAATTGTCTGGCCAACAGTTAGTTTCTATTTACTATATATGCTATGCTTGGGAAAGCCATGTTTAGATTAGAGAAGAATTGAAGAGAGCATGATCTTAACTCTAGGGGGGAGGGGGAGATTTGTAGTTAGGATAAGAATATACCTAGTCACCGTGCTTAATTAAATATTGTAATCTTAATACATTCTTAATAGATTTATTCCATAGGAATATAGGCGTTAATCTATTTTGAATAGGCGAGTAGAAATTCGGAAGAATACTACGAGAGCAATTGTTCGATTAATTAGCAACCATGAGTGAATTGTATGATAGTGAGAGTTAATTAGAGCACAATAGGATTGGTGAAACCATCACAACCCTAGAATATTTGTCTCTACTGAATACACAACAACCATTTTGCTGCTTGATAAATTAGTTACTTGTTAGAATTATTGCTTAGTATAATCACACTTTTGAACACTGATTGACTTGAATGAATAATAATCTTGGTGAAACTAGTGGGTAGTTAACACAAGTCGCTATGGGTTCAACACTTGATTATTATTTTTTTACTTGTACGACCACGTATACTTGCGTATGTGTTTGTGTAATGACCCGACCGGTCGTTTTGAGCTCTAACGCGTCGTTCGGCGGTTTGAGGCCATGAACAGCTTCGCTTCAGGTATTATAACTTGTACGTGTGGTCGGAATTGAATTTCGGGGAGTTCGGAGTTAATTTGGAATGACAATTCTCATTTCGGAAGCTTTAAGTTGGAAAAATTAACTAAGATGTGATTTTTGAGTAAATGACCTCGGAATCGGGATTTTATGATTCCAACAAGTTTGTATGGTGATTTTGGACTTGGGCATATGTTTGGATCGAGTTCTACAAGACCCGGGAGCGTTTCAGTGCATATTGTGGAAAGTTGATACTTTGGAAGAATTTCATGAATTTGGGTTGAAGTACATTTCAATGTTATCAATGTCTGTTTGGGATTCCGAGTGTGGGAATAGCTTCGTATGGTGATTTTGTTCTTAGGAGCACGTCCGGGTGTGGATTTGAAGGTCCGTAGGTCATTTTGGGGTCATTTGGCGAAAGTTGGAATTTGAAGGTTTTTGGGAAGTTTGACTGGGAGTGGACTTTTTGATATCGGGGTCGGATTCCTATTCCGAAAATTGGAGTAAGTCCACAATGTCGAATGTGACTTGTGAGCAAAATTTGAAGTCAATCGGACGTGATTTGATAGGTTTCGGCATCGAATGTGGAAGTTTGAAGTTCTAAAGTTCATTAAGCTCGAATTGGGGTGCGATTCATGATTTCGATGTTGTTTGATGTGATTTGAGGCCACGATCAGGCCTGTGTTATATTATGGGACTAGTTTGTGTGATTGAACGGGGTTCCGAGGGTCTCGGGTGTGTTTCGGGATGGTTTCGGACCATTTCTAGGCCATTTTTAGCTGCTGGGTTTTTACTACAGTAGTGTGTTATGCGATCGCAGGGAATTGGTCGCGATCGCGATGAGTAAAATGGGAGACATTGGCCAGTGTTTCGCGATCGCGGAAGACTTTTTGCTATAACGTAGAGGAAACATTTCTGCTGCACTGACCCGACTTTGGAAGCTTGTATCTCGCAATCTATAAGGAATTTGAAGATGATCCAAAGAATTAAAGTTGTAGCCCTTTGTGTCTAGTTTTTGGAAAATCAAACCATTTATCATTTGGAATTTTTATAAAAAGTTATGATTGGTATACTACAGCCTATCCGGGAAGAGTTTGAAAATCGCGAAGGAAAAATTTGTGTTACATAGGGCTAATTTTGGCAGCTTATATCTCGTAATCTATAAGGAACTGGAAGACCTGAGCACTTGTTCTTCGCGATCACGAAGCATTTTCCGCGATCGCGAAGGGCAAATTTTGGGCTGAGAAAAGTCATAATTCGCGATAGCGAAGCATTTTCTGCGATCGTGAAGAGTAAATACCTGGGCAGAAGCTATATTTTGAGGTTTCGGCCATTTTTTAACATATTTGGAGCTATGGAACTATGGAGCTTGGATTGGAGCGGTTTTTGAGGCAATTTCCACCATATGGATTGGAAAAAGTGTTTTATATCCGAAAGTGATTATACTTCATGATTCTATGGTTATATTCATCATTTATTCTGGATTTAAATGGAAAAAATCAAGATTTTTGTAAAACTTTTCAACAACGAAAATTTAAGACTTGAAGGTCAAGTTGTTACCGGAATTTGATAAAATTAGTATGGTTGAATTGGTATCAAAATGAGTTATCGAATTTTATGAGTTTCGTCGGGTTCTGAGACGTGGGCCCCACTGCCAATTTTTCTAGCGGAGTTGGGAATTTTCATAAATTGTTAAATTTCAAGCATTAGAGTATATTTTTGATTAATTTGCACGTTGTTTGACTAGTTTCGGATTGAACGACACCAAGTTGGGGCTTTAGAACGAAATTGTGACCGGAAAGTGGGATTTAAGACGAGGTAAGTCTCTTTTCTAGCCTTGTAAGAGGGAATTAACCCCATAGGTGAATCAAATTATTATGTGCTTTTATTTATGGGGTCTACATACGTACGAGGTGACGAGAGTCCGCGCGTAGCTATTATTATGCTTATGTCCGGGTAGTTTAGGATCCAAATCATGTTATTCTCGCGATGTTTGCACCCTAATTGTTAATTTAATAGCTTAAGACATATTGTAACCTGAAAAAGGAACTATAAAAGGTTTAACTTTATTTTCTTGACCGTTAGTGAGAATGGTATTTACTTGAATAATTGCCCCTTAATAAATCTTGAATTGGTTGTTTTAAATATTGTTTTTTGTGGAACGGATCAAACGCCTTGGTAGTAGATAGATACATATATGGTTTGCGTCGTTCGACCCTTGACAGTGCACAATAATATTTATGTTGGATCGGGTCGTACGACCTCGGCATGATTTGCGTATGATTGAATTGGTTGCTTTGGAATTTATAATAATTGATATTGCTTCATTGGCCTAAGATACAAAAATGTTAAATGATGTAAATGAATTTGGGAATTTCCTATTAACAAAAGAATTGTTTACTTACTTCATATTATTGAGTTTACAGCCGTTCTATACAATCCATGCTTAATTATATTATCGGTATTTTATTGTTAGCTCATAGTAGTGTCGGAGTCGACCCCTTGTCACTACTTCTTCGAGGTTAGACTGGATACTTACTGGGTACCCGTTGATTTACGTACTCATACTACACTTGCTGCACATTTTTGTGCATGTGCATTTATGTCTAGTGGCCTTATGGGCATAGTGGCTCCGTTATTACGGGGATTTAGGTGAGCTGCATTTCATGTTACGAGTCTGCAGCACGCATAGAGTCTCCATCTGAGTTATTTTACATTTTTCCTGTCTAATTTTGTATTTCAGACAGATGTATTTTATCATATTTCCTAGTTAATGCTCATGCACTTGTGACACCTGGTTTTGCGAATGCTTTTGGGTTGTTCTGTATAAAAATTGTAAAAATATTATCATTTACTCAGTAAATTTTATCCCTTACTACTTAATTGAAGGAAATTATGATTTCAAAAATACTAAAATGAGTAATGAAGTTAATCATTTATTTGTTGGCTTGCCTAACAGCGGTATTAGGCGCCATCACGACCTTTAATGGATTTTGGGTCATGACAACATGGTATCAGAGAATTAGGTTCACTTGGGTCTGACGAGTCATGAGCAAGTCTGGTAGAGTCTTGAGGATCGGTACGGAGACGTCTGTACTTATCTTCGAGAGGCTACAAGGCTGTTAGGAGCACTTCCCTTCTTAATTCCTCATCGTGTGATTTGATTCCTTCGCGGCTTATGCCTTTATTTCTTTCCTATTCAATCTTATGCGACGTGAAGCGCTTGTTATCAATTGGGGATCAAGGAATTATAACGGTACTACAGATGTGGTGCAGGATATTTCTCCCTGCATAATTGATTGGGCTATTGTCTTCCCCTTGTGGAAGGATGTTCTGTCGTTTCAACTCAGTATCAGTATTGCCCATGGTTTTGAAGTTGGGCACTGATATTTATGATGATTCATGCATTGCTATGGTGCAGTGTTGGTGTAATGGTAGGATGCTTGTTTATGGATCGCGGTAGAAATGACTTGATAGAAGAATTTCACAGTTCACGGCTTAGAGTTCTAACATTTAGTTCCGGTGGAGGAAAGGCAATCAGACTATGAATGCTCAGATTTGGGTTGATGGAGTAATGAGACTTGGTATTTTAGAGTATGGTGGGATTTTCATCTGTGATGTGGTGTCGTCATCTTTATTGAATGCATTAAGTTCGCCGGTGTTATGGTCTTCTTCAATTCGCCTTTGGGGCAGAGTATTATGAAATGGTGTCGGGGAAGCGGCTGTCAGAGATCGTGGTGTGCCGTGGTTCGGGATCGAATCGGTGTTCATAGTGTTGATGGTTCGAGAAGGATGATCTTCGAAGATGCTTTAAAGTTGGTAGCGATCTATTAGTTCAAGTGCTACAGAGACGGATTTTGATTTAAGGCAACAACTAGGCAGTGGGGGATGAGGAAGGACATATGGGAGGTGTCTTGTGGTGGTTAAATATCTAGAAGGCCAAGTGTGAGAAGCGGAAGTCGAGTAGTTGCTTAAAGGATAGGGTTGACCAAAGTGGGAGAGTGACAGAGTAGCATATGGGTTCTGTGGTGGGATAGTTGAACGCCCTGAGGAAAGTTTAGAGAGATTTGGGATTCATGGTGGACAATGACTAGGTCTACAGACTTAATTTGGAATATTGGCTACTATACTGAGTAAGATTGGATACGACAGAAAGGAGTTGCTTGATATGAAGTGGGATGCAACGTGACTTCGGATTGGAATGTATGGTCGCACCTTTAGTTGATGTCAATGGGGAGTGGACGAATTTGTACAGCTGGTGAACTAGCACAGGCTCGGGATGGTTTACTGGTTTCGTAGTAATTATACTCAGTGCAACGTCGTTGGAAGATGTCAGCATGGAAATTTCCACAAGTGGGTTATCTCCTATGAGCAGGTTAGCGGTTGTGTGGTGTTGACGAAGCTTCTACGAAGAATTATACCGGTTATCTGGTAAGAGGTCGAATATGTAAATGTGGCAAGTGATTCAGAGCGTTCATGAAATGGTTAACGAGAAGATTTCGAGGAATTTGGGGGTCGATTGTGCGAGGTCATGTCAATGAAGAAGAAGGAATCTTAGTAGGTTCCGGGGTTATGAAATTGTAGCTTTAAGCTAAGTGGAAGAGCCCCACCGTCTACGATTGGATTGCATAGTTATCTACTTGTGAGGTTTGTGGTTATCGGCATATTGGTGTGTTATTACGACTAAGGAAAAAAAACATCAGTGGTAATTTGAGCAAAGGATATGGGAAATGTGTGCTATAGTTAGCCTTATCGATTCATGTTCAGGCTTTGGGAAGACTCAGAGTTTATGCTTCCTGTAGAGGTGATGTACAAGGAAAGTGATTCAGCCGGGTGCTCCTTTGAGAGGGTGTTCATGTGCTAGCGGAGCCTTGGAGTTGATTATATTCGGGACCAAGTCGGAGTTGGTGATTCTCAACAACGGTCCTAGTGGATTCAAAATTTAGGTACGGTTTTTAAGGATTTCGAGACCATAGTATGGTTAAGTATCGAGATTTTACATCGGATTATGAAAGGTGCTTGAAGTATTCTATGTTATCTTCGGTCTGCGGTGTAGCATTGGAGGAATGGGAGAAAATAACTTCGGATTCATAGAAGAATTATCAGAATGGGTATACCTGTTGAAGATGCGAATGTGCGCACAAGGAGGGCATGAGATGGTTCGTGGGTTTTGAGACAATGTGGTCTCGCGAAATGGGGTCACTCATGATGAGTGCGCATTGAGTTTGTCATATTTTGAATGGAGCTATTGTTATTTCTAAGGAAAGTCCAGAGTAAATTAGAAGAAACTAGTTATGTTAGAAATGGTTGGATCAGTATGGTGGTGGCAATGATCAGTTCCTTCAGCGTGTTAAGTTATGCAGGTAAATTATGGCGGTATGCGCGAGGCTGGACGACCGCCGTAATTTACTTTATCGGGAGGTATTCGATTATAATGGCTTGTTATGTATAGATGGATCCTAGAAGAGTTATGGTGGTTTAGACCACTACTTGGGGTTTGTATTTTCCGCGGTTATGGGAATTCAGTCACGTATTGCAATTGTTCTCCTGAAATGAGTTAAGTGAAAGGTTTCTATATGATAAAGTGTGTATCATATTAGTGGTTCAGGAGTTATGATGAAATTCTTGTGCTCTCACGCATTGGTAGGATAGGTGTGGTGAGCGGCATGAAGTTTGAAAGTTGAGGATCAAGGTTGCAGTTTGGTGTTGACAAGAATGTCACAAGCTCGGATGAGTAGGAAAGGATTCAGATGTTTAAAGTAAGCTGGTGTTGTATTTAGCGTCACCTAAGATCGTTGTCTTGTGTAAGGGGCTTTGTGTACTGATTTGCGGCTTCTTGATTTGCTTTACATCATTAGTATGGCCGGTGGTATGGAGGTGCAGACTTGTTACCTGGTGCGGAAGGTCGTAGGAGTGTATCCCACAGGAAGATTGTATAAGTGTGACATGTAGTCACTTGATTGATTAAAGATTGAAACCAAGTATGGAGATTTTGTACTATCGCTAACGTGAGAGTCTAGGCCTGAAAGACGCTCTATTAAGTTGGTTGTGAATTGTGGAAGTTCATTCTGGATTCGACGACTGTTCTTGTGTGTCATTGGAAAAAGGTCATTATGGATCCTTGAGAGGGTATTTTCCCAAGCATGGTATGATCAGAATCGATTTGAGGTCTGTTGATGGGTCCAAATGTGGATGCGTACTCTACACCAGCTTGGGTGTGTTCATTCAGCATGACATTCCTTATGGAGGAGTATTCGGGGGTTGGATGTTATTTTCGCCGTCAGCTACTTCATGAAATACTCTATTGTGTCGTGTGGGTTGTGAGACGACTTGATTATTCGCACATGTGTGGTGGTCCTGTGTAGCTTGCGGTGTTATATAAGCAAGATGGCTCTCGAGATACTAGTCATTTATTGCACCTTAGTCGTGCTTGAATTTTGTAGCGTATGGCGCTATCTGTCTCCCCAGGGATGGTATTGTGCACTTAGTGTGCTTATGGTTGATATTCGGGCATTTCATGAGTTTGAGCATTACGGCTCGAGGTGTGTTCTCTCTAGATTATTATGTGTGGATCGGGTGGCATGCCGCCACGGGTACGTTGGTTGGATCGGGTTGCACGCCACAACGGTATCATGTATGGATCGGGTTGCACGCCACAACAGTGTGATGTTGAGCACAATTCCCTGTATCTATTCTTGTGTGTTTTGTCTCGCATCTTTTGAGGAAGGTTCATAACACCCTTTCAGTTGTTTAATTAGTTACGCGAGTTGAGTAGTTATTTCCAGAGTTCGTTTTCCTTATGTATCACATTCGAGTTTGTGGCTTGTTGGCACATGGTGGCATCATATGAGACTTTTGGTAGTGTTTGTGGTGGTTTATTGTCGGAACGACTTGTACTAGGTGAGACGAGATTATTGGACATGGGATCAGTGCGATCGGATTTATATGAAGTATATTAAAGAGCAATTATCATTGCGTGGTTCAGAATGAGGTAATCGTTCTGGTCAGGAGAAGAGACTAAATGATTTGTTGATTCGGCTGGTGGTTATGAATTTCTGCGTATCTCTTCCGCCGTGGCAGTACTGCAAGAGTTGGAACATGACTTACATGCGCCATGAGGTGTGTTGTGGGAATCTGATTTGTGCGATTTCGGCTATTGATGTCGGAGGATGCTATTATGGTCATGTGAATTATGCGATGCATGGTGTGAATTTAGTAAAGGTATGCAATCAGGTATTGGTACATCGCGTAATGATGGATACACTGTTCGTATGTTGGAAAGAGGCCTGGTAGAGAATTTCGGATGTTGGAATTCGGCTTTGAGGCTTATTTGACTGAATAAAAGGGAGGATCTTCGGACTGACTTAAGCTAATGTACTCAACTAGGTTGTGGTAGCATGGGTAGGTGCACGAGGTGTTGACCAATGATTTCGGGAAATTTCGGAGTAGTTCTTAGTACGTTCGTCACGTTCGAGGACGAACGTATACTTGCGTATGCGTTTGTGTAACGACCCGACTGGTCGTTTTGAGCTCTAGCGCATCGTTCGACGGTTTGAGGCCATGAGCAGCTTCACTTCAGGTATTATGACTTGTACGAGTGGTCGGATCTGAATTTCGGGGAGTTCGTAGTTGATTTGGAAAGAAAATTCTCATTTCAGAAGCTTTAAGTTGGAAAAATTGACTAAGGTATGGTTTTTTGAGCAAACGACCTCAGAATCGGGATTTAAAGGTTCCAACAGGTTCATATGATGATTTTGGACTTGGGCGTACGTTTGGATCGGGTTTTGGAAGACCTAAGAGTGTTTCAGCGCCTATTGTGGAAAGTTAATACTTTGGAAGAATTTCATGAATTTGGGTTGAAGGACATTTCAATGTTATCGATGTCCGTTTGGGATTCCGAGCCTAGGAATAGCTTCGTATGGTGATTTTGGTCTTAGGAGCGCATCCGGATGTGGATTTGGAGGCCCGTAGGTCATTTTGAGGTAATTTGGCAAAAGTTGGAATCAGAAGGTTTTTGAGAAGTTTGACCGCGAGTAGACGTTTTGATATTGGGGTCGGATTCCGATTCTGGAAGTTGAAGTAGGTCTGCAATGTCGAATGTGACTTGTGAGCAAAATTTGAGGTCAATCAAACGTAATTTGATAGGTTTCGACATCGAATGTGGAAATTCGAAGTTCTAAAGTTCATTAAGGTCGAATTGAGGTGTGATTCATGCTATCGATGTTATTTGATATGATTTGAGGCCTCGAGCAGGTCCGTGTTATGTTATGGGACTGGTTTGTATGATTGGACGGGGTGTGTTTCGGACCATTTTTGGGCCATTTTTACCTGCTGGTTTTTTACTATAGCAGTGTGCTATGCGATCGCAGGGAATTGGTCGTGATCGCGATGAGTAAAATGGGATAAATTGGCCGGTGATTCGCGATCGCAGAAGACATTTTGCGATCGCGTAGAGGAAAGTTTTTATTTCACTGACCCGACTTTGGAAGCTTGTATCATATTATCTATAAAACATTTGAAAATAATCCAAAAATAAAAGTTATAGCTCTTTGTGTCTAGTTTTTAGAAAATCAAAGCATATGGCATTTGGAGTTTTTTACAAAAGGTTATGATTGGTATACTACAGCATATCCAGGAAGAGTTTGAAAATCACGAAGAAGAAATTTGTATTGCATAGGGCTGATTTTGGCAGCTTATATCTCGTAATCTATAAGGAACTGGGAGATTAGCGAAACGTGAAAGATGTAGCCCTTGGTATCTAGTTTTCAAAAGGTTAAACCATTTATAATTTAAAATTTTGTACAAAAAGCAATGACCATTATACTAGAAGCTGTCTGGAAGACCAGGGCACTTGTTCTTCGCGATTGCGAAGTGCAAATTTTGGACTGAGAAAAGTTGTGCTTCACGACCGCGAAGAGTAAATACTTGGGCAAAAGCTATATTTTGCGATTTCGGCCATGTTTTAACATATCTGGAGTTATGTAGCTCAGATTGAAGCGATTTTTGAGGCGATTTCTACCATATGGATTGGGGTAAGTGTTCTATATCTGAAAGTGGTTATACTTCATGATTCTATGGTTATATTCTCCATTTATTTTGGATTTAAATGGAAGAAATCAAGATTTTTGCAAAACTTTTCAAGAACGAAAATTTAAGATTTGGAGGTCAAGTTGTTATCGAAATTTGATAAAATTGGTATGGTTGAACTCGTATCGGAATGAATTGTCGGATTTTATGAGTTTCGTCGGGTTCCGAGACGTGGGCACCACTACCAACTTTTCGAGCAGAGTTGAGATTTTTTATAACTTGTTAAATTTCAAGCGTTGGAGTATATTTTTGATTAATTTGCACGTTGTTTGACTAGTTTCGGATTGAACAGCACCAAGTTGGGGCTTTAGAGTGAAATTGTGACCGGAAAGTTGGCTTTAAGACGAGGTAAGTCTCTTTTTTAACCTTGTAAGAGGGAATTAACCCCATAGGTGAATCAAATTATTATATGCTTCTATTTGTGGGGCTACGTACGCACGAGATGACGAGAGTCCGTGCGTAGCTGCTATTATGCTTATGTCTGGGTAGTCTAGGACCCAAATCATGTTATTCTTGCGATGTTTGCACCCTGCTTGTTAATTTAATTGCACAAGACATATTGGAACTTGATAAAGGAACTGTAAAAGGTTTAACTTCATTTTCTTGACCGTTAGCGAGAATTGGTATTTCCTTGAATAGTTGCCCCTTAATAAATTTTGAATTGGTTGTTTTAAATGTATTTATTTTTGTAGAATGGACCGAACGCCTCGGTAACAGATAAATGCATCTATGGTTCTCGTCGTTCGACCCTAGGCAGTGCACAATTTAAATATTTATGTTGGATCGGGCCGTACGACCTCGGCATGATTTGCACATGATTGAATTGGTTGCTTTGGAATTTATAATAATTGATATTGCTTCATTTGTCTGAGATACAAAAATATTAAATGATGAAAATGAATTTGAAAATTTTCTATTAACAAAAGAACTGTTTACTTACTTCATGTTATTGAGTTTACAGTCGTTCTATATAATTCATGCTTAATTATATTATCGGTATTTTATTGTTAGCCCATAGCAGTGTCGGAATCGACTCCTCGTCACTATTTCTTCGAGGTTAGACTGGATACTTATTGGGTACGCATTGATTTACGTACTCATACTACACTTGCTGCACATTTTTGTGCATGTACATTTATGTCTAGTGGCCTTACGGCGCAGAGGCGCAGTTATTGTGGAGACTTATGTGAGCTGCATTCTATGTTACGAGTCCGCAACACGCACAGAGTCTCCATCCGAGTTATTTTATATTTTTTCTGTCTAATTTTGTATTCTTGACAGATGTTGTATTTTATCATACTTCCTAGTTAATGCTTATGCACTTGTGACACCAGATTTTGGGGATGCTTTTGGGTTGTTCTATATTAAAGTTGTAAAAATATTATCATTTACTCGGTAAATTTGTATCCCTTACTACTTAATTGAAGGAAATTATGATTTCAAAAATACTAAAATGAGTAATGAAGTTAATCATTTATTTGTTGGCTTGCATGACATCAGTGTTAGGCGTTATCACGATCTTTAATGGATTTTGAGTCATGACAGTTTGGGAGCAACATATATATATATATATATATATATATATATATATATAAATCAAATGATTCTTTTCATTTGTCCAATCCTTCCCAAACCCCACTTGTGGGATACAATGGATTGTTGTTGTTGTTGTTGTTGTTGTTGTTGTTATTGTTATTGCTATTGTATTAATGGATAGAGTTGTATGATACTATTATTAATAAGAAAATATTGGCATGGGATGAAATAGTCAATAGGCGATAAAATAATCAAAGATATACATAAATTATCTCGAACATCAGAAAGTAATAGAGCAAACGCCAAATTATTTCCTTATATAGGATATGTCATGCTTAATTACGTTGAGAGTTCCATCTTCCTATGTTTCTCGAAAGTAACTTTTGGATTTAGTTTTACCCGGATTTAATATTCATTAGAGCCGTGAATATGGACGGGACCGGACTAGTCCAACCCAGTTCACGTGGACTTTAGCAATTGATGGATTGGGCCCACCATTTTGATGGGTCTTATAATGGTCAGTCCACCCCAGTCTCATGTGGACTTCGGGCCCACACGAGCCGCCCCAACTTTTTTTAAAATATAATTTTATTTTCTTCTATAAGTTCTAACCTAAAAAAAGATAAATATTTAAAATTAAAAAAATCTTATTAGAATTTTTTTCAAAATTTAATAACTTTTTATACTGTTCCAATATATCACAATAAACACTAAAAAAGTAAAAGACAAGACTATATTTCATTTACTAAAAGTTAAAACTCAAAACAAAATATCCAAGAGAATGTCCATGCCGCTTATGGGATATCTAGCACATTATCTTCATCAAACACATTTGAATTCGCTCGTGAGAAGGTTGTCTTAACATCTTCACTTTCATCTACATCTACAATTTAAATGCAATAGTAATTAGTTAAATTTTAAAAACTATTTAACGTTTTATGATGTTGATCTTTTAATATGATGCGCTTAATAAACTTTAAGCTTGAGATACTCTTCTTGTTATTTTTAGTGTCATATTCTTTTGATATTTAAATTTCTTAAATACATATTTTTATTAGGCCCACCGGCCGGTCCAGCCCAACCTCAATCAAGCCTCACAGGATACAGGCTTATTCGGGCCGGGTTTAAAAGTCTTATTTTTAAATTGGCTTCAAAAATTCTAGTCCAACCTTGTTAAATCATGAGTTGGACTGGGCTAGCCCAACAGACCAAGCCCATATTGACGGCTCTAATATTCATATTCTTTTCTATTTCTATTTCTATTATATAGAAAAGGGAAGATGGTCAACCAAGGGTAAAATTATCTTTTTGCTCAAAGGAAAAAGTGTCTTCCATCTATTCATTTTTGGCACACACGACATGGGTCTAGAAACATCTACACTTCCGACTTCCATCTCTTCTATTCCAACCGATCGGAGGAGTACTCCAGTTCTTCTTCAAACTTTCAATAATACTCTTACCTCTTTTCATTTTTTTATCTATCTGATATATTTCAGGTATCATTGTCTCAATCTTTGCTCACATCTTCTTTGTTTACTCTTTGTCTTCTTTTCTTTCTTTTCTTCTATTTAACTGTTCCCAATTACATGTATAAAATTACCTTGAATTTTGTGTTTTCCAACCAGACGTTGGGGAATCACCATTATAAAGGTTATTTTCCGTCCAAGTTCATTGATGTTGCCTTCATCTTGTTGATTTACCTCTATCTCCTCCTCCTCCTCTTCTTCTTCTTCTTCTTCTTCTTCTTAAGGTGTTAGACTTTTATTATTCTGCTTACTTAAAAAGAAAATGAATATTTAATTTTGCTCCTAATGCATGTTGTTCTTCCTTTTCTTTACTTTTTTTCTTTTTGTATATGTTATATTTCCATGTATTGTTAATCGCCAGTTTATTTTTAGGTTCTTGATAATTGCCTCTTCACACACTCCTCATTTTCCATAGTTGAGGGAAAGAAAAGTAAGAACTTATGATAACCCAATTTTGATAAAGCACTAAAATTGATGAATGGGTTGACATTGACATAAAGTGGATGAATTAAGTCAAATAGCTATTGAAAACAAAATTGTGCATGTGAATTTCTATTAACAGATTTTATTTATTATTTCATGTCTTAGGAAGACTTAATATGGTTTAAGATGATTTGGGAACTCTTCTTAAAAGTTATATTCGAGCAACATCTTTTTGTTTGAATTTAAATTGGTTTATCTGGCTTGAAATTTATGGAATAGGGAATGTATGTTTAAGGGCCTATAATGGATTGCTTTATATGTTGACTCATTGTTGTTGGTGGGATTTGAAAGTAAAGGAATGGAGGAGTAGGAAGTAGGACGATGGATATGAAATGATGAACAAATAAGGCATATGCTTGGTTTTGATTTTGTAAGTGTATTTAAAGGAAGTGGAAGAAATGGACATATTTGCTCGGTTTCAATAAGTCTAGGGAGGCAATAAATATTGTTCTACGTTTTGTCACTATTTTTTAATGTTGGAATTGTACTTATGTGTTTGTGAACTTATATCTATTCTAAACCTTTATAGTTTTTTAGGGTCGCTGTGGATGCAATATTAGACACGAACAAAACGACATCAGAATTCAAAATGTTGGGCCTTGCTAGGCATGGGCAATACTCATCTAGTCATTTAATAACTAATTCTTCCGTTTCTTATTTACTTTTTGGTCCGTTTCAAAAGAAATGACCCCTTTCTAAATTTAAAAATAATTTTGCTTAAACTTACAATTCTATCTTTAATGAAAAGTTTTTATAACCACACAAATACTTTGGACTCGTTTTTGAATTATTTAAGATCATAAATTTTAAAAATCTTTATTTTTTCTTAAATTTCGTATCCAATCAACTAAGTTCACATAACTTAGGAACATGGAACATGGAGTGGAAGTTTGGTAGTAACACGAAGGGTACTTTAGTAATATCATTGATATATATGGGCATTTATAGTACTGCTGTTCAAATACAGTCATTTAGAGACAGCTGGCTTGATCGTCCCATGCCCATGTATTCAAGAAAGTTCCACTTCCTTCCTTCCTTCCATTGATTTTCTTCATTCCACCCCCATTTCTTGGCAAAAATTCTTCCATGTCTCCTCCCAGCTCTCTCCACCAAAAAACAATGGAGGCTAAAAGCATAAAATTTTTTGAAGTCTGGTTCTCTACTGTTGTCGACGATGAATAGATGGTGGCCAAACATCAGCTGAAGCACGATACAGCCACCTTTATCTGACGTTTTCTATCCTTATCTCTCTCAAATTCTCCGCACATTTTTTTCGTTCACTGTTCTATTTTTCTCAGGCATCCTTTTTGATTCTGCTTCAAAATTTTACCCTTTTGTCAGTTTATCTAATTGGCTTTAATTTTGCGGTATTTCTGAATTTTGGTAAGTTTTCTCTTCTTTCTTTAGTTGTTAAACTAGCTTCTCTCGTCTCTGTAGTGAAATTGAGTAGGTATGTTTTAGTTTTTTACATTTATGTTTGAGTGTGTATTTCATTTTCACATGTATATTTGGAAATACATATGTAAGTGCATGTTTGGGTTGCATAATTATATTTGATTTTGGGTGAATTAGATGGTATTCAAGGAGTGTATAGTTCTATGAATTAGATGTTCACATGTCTGTACAAATTTTCTCTACATACATATGCATGTTGCTACAGCGCAGGAAACACTAAGCGTCATCAAGACAAAAATAGTACTAGAGTATAGAAGAACTTTAATGCAACCAAAATGTTTGACGGTATGCCTGAATATCTAAGTTCCAGCCCGTCATCTATAAATCCTGAATTCGAACACAGAAATATGATGATTTTCTTTTATTTGTTAACATTAGTATGCCAACTGTTGTTTTATATGAACCTTCAGTTTATTGTAGCATTCCTTTTCATAACTTTTCAGGCTACATTTTTGTCTCTGTTATACAACTATAGTTTGCCCTCCTTACTTTCTTCAATTAGATAATGCTGCGAGTTACTGAGGATTTTACTTGAATTTGGAATTTTTAAGTTAAAAATTAAGATCTTTATTTAACTTTTGTTGGTCTAACTTCCATGGCAATGCTTTGTTGATCTGACAAAGATAGTAATCACCTTTAATTTGCTCTCTATGTCCTTCTGAAGACTCATATTCATGACTTTTCTTTTTACACTCTTTTTTTAGTTGGATATTGGACTTCACAAAACTCTATTTTAAAGTGAGTTCCTGTCAAATGGTTAATGTTTGGATCACTTGGTTATCTTGATCTTATCGTAGTTTTGTCCATCAAAATAGGCCAGTTTAAAAGTTCAATTGAATTAAGGAAAGGAGTAATTCTCAGAGGAAAGAAATCAGTTTTCATGTTATGGTAAAAAATTGCTGGACTTGATCACCTGATTTATCTAATGCAGCAGGTAAGTCTCACCATTTGTTATCGATCATGTTTTAATGTTGCTCTTATCTGATTGCGTGAATAAAGTAAAAAGGATTCAAGTCAGATAATTCCAGGTATTATAAGTAAGTGACTCCCTCAAGTAACTCTCATGTGCTATAAACTTACAGGCTATGGATTTATCTTTGCAAATGTTATTAAGTTGTCTGGCATTTTATTTCGGTTACACCGAACATGTACTTTAATGACTAAGGTAATTTTTAATTGAGACGGGCATTTGGACAAAGCATATTTCCTCCAGCATTAATTTTGTGGAGCAAAAGCAAGGCTCTCTGAATAACTAAAGAAATCATGTCTTATTATTTGGAATTACAATTTGTCAATTTAAGATTTCCTTTCTCTTTAGATGTCAACAACGTGGATTTAGTCTAGATTGAAGAGGAATGAATTTATTCTGTTAAGGTCCTGTATTTTCACTTGAGTTTTGAGATTTCCTTCCGTTAACCATTTAATTTATATGCCTCAAATTTATATCTTGGTCTTAGTTGAAGAGGATGGCTTATTGTACTAGAAGGGCGTCAATTACAGTTTCGGGCTAGTTTTCATGATATTTGAGCCCGTGAGTGAGACTAGAGAGATTGATGACTGAGTGAGGCCGAGAGCCTGATAATGAGTGACAGTTATGGGATCGGGCTGCACGCCGCAGCGGTTGTACTGATGTTATGATAGTGCCTGGGTTGTAGGAGCCCCTCCGGAGTGTGTAACACACCCCCAGTGAGCGCGATTGATATTATTGAGGATGGATTTTCCTGAACATGGATCTTGTCCGAAGTACTTGATACTTGGAGATGGATTTTCTCCACAGGGCTGGATTGGCCTTTCCTCGGTACTGGGTGACCTATGGTCAGTGATGTATATATTCTAGGATGGATCTTCCCTGGGCCGTGTGGGCCATATACAGTACCGAGTGGTTGAGCAATTGAGAGTGTGAGCACTTGAGGCTGACAGCATGGTGCATCATTTACAGCATGTGCATTGGCATGTAAAATATCAGAGTTATATTTTTCACCTTGTTCAGTTCTGGTTATTTTACTGTTTTGAGCTATCTATTTAATTTGAAAGCATGCCACCCTTCTTCCTTGATCTACACATTCACGCCCATTACGTTTCTACACCGTTATTTCCATTGTTAGCTGTACTGGTTGAGTTCGTCACTACCTTTCAGTCCAAAGGTTGGATTTGTTACTTACTGAGTTGGATGTACTCACGTTACTCCTTGCACCTCGTGTGCAGATCCAGGCGCTTCTGGTCAAAACGGCTGCTGATTGAGGCTTCAGAGTTCGGAGACTATCGAGGTAGCTGCACGACGTTTGCAGGCCTTGACTCTCATTCTTTATCTCTATTTGTGTTTCAGTTTTTATTCTCTAGACACTCTAGTGGACTGTATTATGGTTTAGACGCTCATGCACTCGGTGACACTCCGTTTTGGGATGGATTGTTTCGTATTTTGGATTATTTCTGTTTTCAAAAAGGCTTTTTCTTTAATATTAACTACTTTCGTATTTATTTTCAAAGTTTTACTGTGATGAGTTGTTAAGTAGAGGGTGGCCTAGTTTCACGATAGGCGCCATCACGACAGTTGATTTTGGGTCGTGACATAATCCTTGAGGTACTCTTGCTACCTCATGAGTTTGTTGTTGTTAGTCCCGCCAATATAGCTGTATTTATAAATAATAATTCTGTAAAATATAAGTTATCGTAATGAAACAGTAATTAATTCGAGCCCACTGAATTAACAGTGTTTCCTTAAAGAATTTAATCCCCTCCTATTACCCAAGGTTATGGATTATTTCCTCACATGATAGAACGAATCACACACTGGTGTAGCGGTACTTCAAACCCCAGTATTTCAGCGAACACAAAGTTCGGTAGCAAATCACACTTACAGTTTCTTTGTTTGAAGTTAAAACAATGCAGAACAAAGGAGTAGAAACTCAGAAAATCGTATGAAAATACTGAGAGGAAGGAGTGCAATGTATAGCCAAAGTTGAGCGTTTTCAGTGGTTGAAGTTGTTGTGTCTTTCTTCAACAGTTGCTGCACATATTTATAGTAGTCAGCTTTGAAGATGAACGACCCTCCACCCTCCATGGTGGAGCATGCACTAGCTTGTTTGTGGAGCAAGCACTTGGCCATGGTGGGAAGAGCATTAGGCGGCTGCTATTGCAGCTGGTGGTCAATACACGGATTGGAACATATCCGTTACAAATGCGGATAATCTTACGTTAATATTTACTATTAACAAATAAATTTGGTCCAAAAAATTAATCAATCAATCGATTGACCAAATCCAAATCCGAATCCGAATCCGAATACGAATCCGAATTCGAAGCCGTAGCCGTAGCCAAGCGAGCGACGACGACGACGGAGCGAGGCTTGCTTTCTTCTTAACTCTTTAAGAGTTACAAGAAGAGCAATTATATATATACCCACCAAAAATCTTTTCCTCTTTCAATATGGGATAATGTCTAATTGTCAAGAGGGGAAGATTAAAATTTTACTCAAAATTTTTATTTTCCCTCCATTTCCCATTCACCCTCATTTTAAGACTA
>AWOL01S0016155.1:11410-38724 GCA_000715115.1 Nicotiana otophora | reverse complement strand
TTGGGGTGAGGCGGTACGACCGCTTTGTATATAGTTTTGGTATTGTTGTGGCACCACCACCCGGATACATTGGGGTGAGGCGGTATAGCCGCTTTGTGTAAGTTCTTAGTACTGTGGTTTTATATCTACCCGCATACATTAGGGTGAGGCGGCAGGGCCGCTTGATTATGGTTATGGTATTGTATGTACACCTCCACCTGCATACATCGGGTGAGGCGGCGGGGCCGCTTTGTGTGAAGATGGTTACATAGGATCTCGTTTTAAATCTATAAATGTTGTTGATAGCTTTTAATAAGCTTGCTATGGTTGAGACTGTTATCTATATTATTCTATTGCCGTACTGGTTTATCATAATTATCTTGTATTTCTAAATTCTTAAATTGGTGATTAGTTTTCATACTAGTACTATTCGACGGTACTAACGTCCCTTTTGCCGGGGACGCTGCATCTTTAAATGGATGCAGGTGGTTCCACAGCAGAGATATTGATTAGTGATAGCAGTACACCTTCTTCCCAGCTGACTTGGTGAGCCCCACTTCATCCCGGGGTCATGTATATTTTGATCTTTATGTATTATGGTTGAGGTATAGTCGGGGCCTTATTTCCGGCATTATCATTGTACTCTTCTTTATCCATAGAGGCTCTGTAGACATAGTGTAGGTTGTGTATTGGTGTTGGGAAAAGAAAAACTATGTTATATTGTGGTTGTATTACTTGTACATTTGAGACTTTACAAATGATGAAACTATTGGTAAAAAATTGGTAATTGCAGACATGACCACTTTATTGTTTAATTAAGGAAAACATATATTCTCTTTATTCATGAATGAGTTTGGGTAGAAGGAATCTAATAGGCTTGCTCGATCGGGTTCACTCGGTTGAGCGTCGGTCACACTCCTCGGTTTTTGGGGCGTGACAATATCTTTCTTCATTCTTCTCCACCAATGGTGTTTCCTAAAATCCTGATACATCTTGGCGGCACCCGGATGAATGAAGTACAGCAAACTGTGGGCCTCCTCAAGAATCAACTCACGCAACCCATCCACATTGGGCACACAAATCTGACCCTACATCCGCAAAACTCCATCATCTCTAATAAAAACCTCTTTGGCATCACCATGTTGCATCGTGTCCTTAAGGAACAACAAATGGGGGTCATCATACTAACGAGCTCTGATGCGCTCATACAAGGAAGATCGAGAAACCATGCAAGAAAGAACCCGGCTAGGCTCCGAAATATCTAACCTCATGCACTGATTGGCCAAAGCCTGAACATCTAATGCTAGCGGTCTCTTACCAAGTGGAATATATACAAGGCTACCCATACTTACAGCCTTTCTACTCAAGGCATCGGCCACCATATTAGCCTTCTCAAGATGATACAAAATGGTGATATCATAGTCTTTTAACAGCTCTAACCACCTCTGTCGCCTCAAATTTAGATCCTTCTGCTTAAACAAGGTTTGTAGACTCCGATGATCTGTGAATACCTCACACGACATGCCATAGAGATAATGCCTCCAAATCATCAATGCGTGAATAATGGCTGCCAACTCTAAATCATGAATATGGTAGTTCCTCTCATGGGGCTTCAGCTTACGTGAAGCATAAGCAATCACTCTATCCTCCTACATCAAAACACACCCGATGCCAATCCGTGAAGCATCAGAATAAACTGTATATGAACCCGATGCTAATGGCAAAACCAGAACTGGAGTTGTGGTCAAGGCAGTCTTGAGCTTCTAGAAGCTCTCATCACACTCATCAGACCACCTGAATGGGGCATCGTTCTAGGTAAATCTAGTCAAAGGTGCAGTAATGAACGAGAAACCCTCCACAAAACAGCGATAATATCTGGCCAAACCCAAGAAACTTTGAATATCTATAGCTGATGATGATTTAGGACAACTCTGAATTGCCTCAATCTTCTGCGGATCTACCTTGATTTCCTCACTGGACACCACGTTCCCCAAGAATGCCACATAATCAAACCAAAATTTACACTTGAAACATTTAGCATACAATTTCTTCTCCCTTAAAGTCTGGAGTACAACCCTCAGATATTGCTCTTGATCCTCCCGGCTGCGAGACTACACCAAGATGTCGTCAATGAACATGATGACGAACGAACTAAGATATGGTTAGAAAACACTGTTCATCAAATGCACGAAAGCTGCTGGGGCATTGGTCAACCCAAAAGACATCACAAGAAACTCATGATGACCATAGCGGGTCCTGAATGCCCTCTTCAAAATATCAGAATCCCGAATCTTCAACTGATGATACCCTAACCTCAAATCAATCTACGAAAACACCCTCGCACCCTAAAATTATTCAAATAAGTCATCAATGTGTTGTAAAGGATACTTGTTCTTAGTGGTAACTTGGTTCAAATGCCTGTAATCATTGCACATCCGCATAGTACCATCCTTCTTCTTCACAAATAGAACCGACATACCCCAAGGCGACACACTAGGCCTGATGAATCCCTTATTAAGCAACTCTTGAAGCTGTTCCTTTTAGACTTTCAACTTCGTTGGTGCCATGTGATACAGAGGAATAGAGATAGGCTAAGTGCCCGGCACCAGATCAGTACCAAAATCAATATCCTTATCGGGTAGCATGCCCGACAGGTCTGCAGGAAACATATCAGGAAAGTGTCTCACTACCGGAACGGACTCAATGGTAGGAGCATTAGCACTAACATCCCTCACAAAGGAAAAATATGCTAGACATCCCTTCTCAACTATCCGTTGAGCCTTCAAATATGAAATCACACTATTGGGAACATAATCTAGGGAACCTCTCCACTCAACCCTAGGCAACCCCGACATCGCCAAGGTCACGGTCATGGCATGACAATCCAGAATAGCATGACATGGTGACAACTAATCCATGCCTAAAATCACGTCAAAATCAACGCTAAGCAGTAAAAGATCAACTCTCATCTCTAATCCCCCAATAGCCATAACGCACGACCGATGTACACGGTGCATAATAATAGAATCACCCACTGGCATAGATTCACGAACAAGTGTAACTAAAGAATCACGGGGCGTATCCAATTAATGAGCAAAGTACGATAACACATATGAATAAGTGGAACCAGGATAAAAAAATACTGAAGCATCCTTGTCACACACTGAAACAATACCTGTTATCACTGCATCTGTAGCAACTGCCTCGGGCCTGGCAGGAAAAGCATAGCATCGAGCCTGACCACTACCTGTCTGACTTCCCCACTGGGGCGACTTCAGCTTGTACGACCTCCACCCCAAGCTAGCTGAGCCGGTGGTATAGCAACTAGCATATGGGTTATACACTAGCCTCCCTGCTGTACTGGACCTCTATAATTAAGGGGCAATACTTCCTCACATGCCCCAACTCTCCACAATTATAACAACCTCGAGATAGAAATGACGGTGGGGCCTGAATCAGACCCCGAGAACTAGAAGAACCCGATTTCAAGGAACACTAAACTAATAAAGCACGGTACGAGCTCTGAGCTAGAAGTGCACTGAAAGATGACTTACCCAGACAAGAACTATATGAACCATTACTATTTAATGCACCACGATGAACTGGATGCGCTGTCAAAGCGGGCCTGTAAGGAAGACCTCTTCTGTGATGTGGCTGACCTCCAGATGAGGTACCATTGAAACCACCTGAAACACGGGGTCTCTTTCCCTCCCGCTCCTCACGCTCAAGCCTACGAACTGACTCCAAGTGCCTGGAAATCTCGACTACCTGGTTAAACCTAGCATCTGTCTCGGTCTCTAAGCCAAACTGTAACGTAAACCATAATTGCGGCCATCAATGAAACTCCTGATCGTCTCCCTCTCAGTGGGAACCAACCATATAGCATGACGGTCTAAATCTGCGAGTCTCATCTCATACTGAGTCACAGTCATATCCCCCTTGCGTAGCTACTCAAAATCTCTACGCAACTCCTCTGTACGAGTCAATGTGACAAACTTCTATAAAAAGAGAATGGAGAACTCATGCCATGTGAGTGGCGCTACGCCAACTGGCCTTCTCAACTCATAGGCCTGCCACCATCTGCAGGCTGCCCCTATCAGCCAAAAGTGGTAAATGCAACTCCACTGGTCTCCAAAATACCCGTTGTGGGAAGAATCCGTTGACACCGATCTAGGAAATCCTGAGCATCCTATAGCTCCTCCCCGCTGAACTCTGGAGTCTTAAGCCTCCCAAACCGCTCTAGTGTCTTCTGCTCCTCGTCACTCATAGGTGGGCCAACCTCGGCCCGAGCAGCAGCAACCGACTAGGCTAGTAATACCCCCGGTGTCTGGAGTTCCTGAGCTAACTACTCTGGAGTACGGGCGGCAAGAGTCTGGGCACCTCACCCGGCCTGTGAAGTGGCTGGTGCAGCTGGGACCAAAATTGCCTGAGCCAGGCTCGTGCACATAATCAAAATATAGGCTAAGCCTCCTGAAGTCCAAGAATAATGATGGGCACTACTGGTGCTTGAGCGGGCCCCACATTCTCAACAACATCTGGTACCTGCTCCTCAACTGGAGCGAGAAGTGGCTCCACAGGTGCTGCTCTAGCTGTAATACGAGCCCCACCTTGGCCTCTAATGCGGCCCCGGCCTCTCGCTGTCCTAATTGGTGGTACTGGGGATACTGGTGGATGTCCGCCTAATCCGGCGCATATGTCCTCACCATCTATGAGAGAATAGAAGAGTCAAGGTTCAAACTTCGGAATTAATAAATTCGCACGATTAGAATGTAAGAAAATGAAGTTTCCTAATAGTTTGGTAGCCTCTCGAAGATAAGTATAGACGTCTCTGTACCGATCCGCAAGACTCTACTAAACTAGTTCGCGGCTTGTGAGACCTAAACAACCTAGTGCTTTAATACTAACTTGCCACGACCCAAAATCAACAAGTCATGATGGCACCTAACCCAACCCGCTAGGTAAGCCAACAGCCACATAATAACAATGAAGTCGAAAAAACATAGGCTAATAGCTCAACAGCGGAAGAATATCATAAAGTATCTGAGAATAAACCATAATGCTGCTACAACCTACCCCAAAATTTGGTATCAACGAGTACACAAGCACTACTGAATAACAAGATACACGCAAAATCCTCTAATACAACTGTCTGAAAGAAAGAACAGTAAAGATAAAGATAACAGAAAGAGAACTTCAAGGACTACGGACGGTATGGAAGCTACCTCGTAATCTCCCAAAAGCTGGCAACAACTCAAGTCTGAAAATCACCTCAACCGAATGTACCTAGATCTACACACGAAGTGCAGAGTGTAGTATGAGTACAACTGACCCCATGTACTCAATAAGTAACAACACTAACCTTGGGCTGAAAGCAGTGACAAACTGAGAGCAATAGTCAAATGCCAATACCAATAACGGTAGCAAATTAGAATATAAAGGATAAACCAAAGAAATAGTAGCTCAGTGATATCATGTTCATCTTGTTCACATTTTTGAAATTTAGACATGCATTCAAGTATAACAGTTAAAGCTCAACACAGATAAAGCATGTCAATTATCAGTTAGCATGAGAAAAGTACATCTATATGCCTACATGTTAAGTATATATGTCAATCAATAGTATTACAGTGGATCCATAAAAAATATTTACACTTTAGCACCATACGGGTGCCTAGCTTAACTGCCGATCATCAAGCACGAACATAAAATATTGTGCATGAACCCACTGCTGGCATGTCAGACTCCTAAGGGGCGGATCCTGCCCAAGGGCTAATCATAATCATTTAGCCCAGCAGTGAGGCCTGGTGCAGTCGCCCCAAAACAATAACACATAGCCCAATATGAGCCTGGCATACGCGTCACCTAAAAAACAATACCAAACCGGCTCTATGGCCCAAACTCAGTCATTTACTGCTCAGGTCTCAGATAATCACATCTCAAAATGCTCGGTTTAACAATGTTACATATAAGAGGGATCAACAGCAAGTGAGGAATCAAATGAGAAATACTGAGACAAAGATATCATATAAGGATATAGCACCATGACTGAGAACATGTGTACAAATAAAGCATATAGCGCTGAGACAGCAAGAATAGCCCTATCAAGTCTCCAACAAATAGCACTTAGCCTAGACATGATGTCTAACATGAATCACAGTTCAAATGATCAAACAAGTGGGGGGAAATGAGGGGATAGCAAGATATGATAGAAAAATCAACTCGGTAATAACATAAAGGCCTCCTTAAAGCATGAACACACCGGTGCACGCACACACACCCGTCACCTAGCGCGTGCGTCACCCCAATATCTTTCACATATTGTAGTTCATAGGGTTAAATACCCTCAAATCCAACTTTATATGTGTTACTTAACTCAAAATGTGCAAATCAATACTCCAACAAGCCTTTCCCATGCATATCGACCTCCAAAAGACTCAAATCTAGTCACAAACAACTCAATATCAACAAATAATGCAGTAGGAAACAACTTCAAATAATAAAGTTTCGATCTTTATCAAAAGTCAACTCAAACATTCAACCCCGGACTGGCACCTTGAAACCCAACAAATTTATAAATTTTGAACACCCATTTGATTACAAGTCCAACCATACCAAAATCATCCAATTCTGACCTCAAATCGACCTTCAAATCTTTATTTTTCATTTTTGAAAGGTTTCTACAAAATCCCAATTTCTCTACTTCAAATCACAAAATAAATGATAAAAACAAGGATGGAATCATGATAAATTAACAAATCTGAGTCAAAAACACTTATCCCAATCCATGACATGAAAATCCCCCTCCAAAATCATCCAAAACCGAGCTCTACAACTCAAAATATGATATAATAACTCTAACCCTCGAAATGGGATTTTAAACATGTTGCCTAGTTGTTCCTCTTCACGAACGGGGAAAATGCCTCGCATTCGCGAATCACAAATCATACCAGCTGACAAAACCTCTTATGTGAAAGCGACAACCTAGTCGCGAATGCGATGGTCAAATATCCTAAAGCTTCGCGATCGGGGACCAGGTCTCGCTACCGCGAAGAACAAACGCCTGCCACCCTGAGCCTTACCTCCCATCTACGCGAACGCGTCACCTATCTTGCATTCGCGATGAACAACCTACCTCAACCTTTGTGAACATGTCCCTGAACTTACGAACGTGAAGTACAATTTCAACCAGCCAACAAATAACCCTATACGATCGCAATCGCTATCCTCTCTTGGCGATTGCGGATAAGGAAACCAGATGCACAGAATTCAACGGTCCTACTAAGTCCAAAATGAAACCGAACTTGATCTAAATCATACCCAGGCCCCCGGACCCGTCCGAACAAACCAATAGGTCATAAAACACAAAACCAACTTAGTCAAAGCCTCAAATCACATCAAACAACATCAAAATCACAAAACCACTCTCCAATTCAAGCCTAATGAAACTAATAAACTTCCAACTTCTAAAACCAATGCCAAACCATATCAAATCAATTCTGAATGACCTTAAATTTTGCACACTAGTCCCAAACACAACAAACCTATTCAAACTCCTGGAACCAAAATCTGAACTCGATATCAACAAAGTCAACTCTCGGTTAAGCCTCTTAACCTTCCAAACCTTGAACTTTTTAACTTTCGCCAAAAAGCCTCAAACTAACCTACGGACCTCCAAGTCAATATCCGGACATACTCCTAAGTCCAAAATCGCCATACAAAGCTATTTGTAGCATAAAAACTCCCTTCCGGAGTCATCTATACAAAAGTCAAATGACGGTCAACTCTTTCAACTTAAGCTTCTAACCTTGGGACTAAGTGTCTCAATTCACTCCGAAACTTTCCCGAAACCAAATCAACCACTCCGGTAAGTCACATAACCGTGAACATGCATAAATAATCAATAAATAAGGGAACATGGCTACTATATACAAAACGTCCGACTGGGTCGTTACAAATTGAGTCTCCTTGCTACGTGATTTATGCGTTGGGGGCATCGTATATGCAAAGTGGCGAGTGTGTATGCATTTTCTATTGGTTAGGCATGCAGGTAGAGATAGCTTTATTTGTGCCATGTTACTTTATGTGTTATTCATTTTCGTGCTCGAGATACATTGTGAAACTCTTTGATTTCTCTTACCCCTTATATTTATCTATGTTGAGCTTATTGAGATATTAGGTGTTGAGATTATTGAATTATTGATTTAGTTATTGGTGCCAAGGTATTGGTAAATTCACATATGACGAGTTATGTTCAGATGTTATCCTTGATGTGGATTATGCTTCCCACCTTGCTTGGTTCTGTGTTATATGTGATGCTTGGTGAGGAAGAGTGAAATGCACGAAGGGTATCTTGTGAGGGAGAGTGAATCTACATGAAGGGTGTTTCTGTGCTTTCTTCATATATCAACATCATTGCACGAAGGGTGTTGCGGTGATTGAGAGAAGGTGACAATATGCATGAAGAGTGTTTCCGTGCTAGCTATTATATTATATTGTGAGGATGAGAGTAAAAGAACGAAGGGTGATGTCGTGTCGTTTGTTGGTATTATTGTTCTTTATTTTGCTATGCTGACAGAGGATTTGGCCTTGGTGCTTCGTAATCATCTTTGAAAGATTTATTCCAAATTGTTGTACGCGTATGAGCGGTGGTTTACCTAGTAGCCCCTTCCTTATTTTCTCATTTTATATCTCTTTACTTATGTACTCGTTAACTCTCTCACATGTTGTTATCCTATCATTTTACTTAATATTTATTTATCATCTTGTTATTTCTCGTTACTTAACAACACAGGTTTATATAGAGGTGTCTTGTCTTAGCCTCGTCACTACCTCTTCGAGGTTAGGCTAGATACTTACTGAGTATATTGAATCGGTTGTACTCATACTACACTTCTATACTTCTTGTACATATTCGGACATTGGTACTAATGGAGTCCTGAGATGTGCTTAACGGATATTTGTAACAACCCGACCAGTCATTTTGAGATTTAGCATTCCATTCAGTTCTTTGAGACTTTGAATAGCTTCATATGATGTATTATGACTGCGTGTATGGTCAGTTTTGGTTTTCGAATGGTTTAGGATTGATTTGGAAGAATGACTCTCGATTTGGAAGCTTTAAGTCGGAAGAGTTAACCGAGGTTTGACTTTTGGGTAAATGGATATGGAATCGAGTTTTGATGGTTCTGATAGGTTCGTATAATGATTTTGGACTTGTACGTATATTCGTGTTTAGTTTTGGAAGTTCCTAGTAAAATTCGTTACTATTTGTCGAACGTTGGCAATTTAACTTAAGAGTTCATAAGTTTGACCAAGAGTTGACGTAGATGTTATGGGAATCCAATTGGTATTCCGAGACTTTGGATAGGTCTATATAGTTGAATTGAACTTGTGTGCAAAGTTTGAAAGTAATCCGAAGTATGTAAGTGTGATTTAGACACTCTTTTGAAAGAATGAAGATTTAACAACTTAAGATAAATTCTATTCGATTTGAGCTTCGATTCTTTGTGGTGATGTTTCCATGGGTGTTTTGAGCCTTTGGATACTTTTTGGTATGATTGGAAGTGGTTCCAAGGGGCTCGGGTGTGTTTTGGATCACTAGTTAAGAGACTAGTTAAGTTAAGGATTTGGAGTTTGACCACGATCAATATCGGGTCAAGACGATCACTTTTCAGTGTTTTAAGTTCGCGAGAAGATTTGTAGTGTATTTTATGATTGAAATGCATATATGATTTGTGTACGGGAGGTTCCGAATAAGTTTTGGATGCTAAAACAAAGATTTTGCGATTTTTGATTTTCTGATGCAATAATTCTAAAAATACCAGTTATGTCCTTGAAATTTTCAGATTTTCTTTAAAACTTTAAAACATTATATCTCCCTCATTTTAAGGCCAAATTGGGTGACTCAAAGGGTATCTCGGGTGTAATCTCCCAAGGATTATGTTGCGCTTATCAAACGTGAATTTAGGGATTATCTAGCATCTTATTCAGGCAGGGATATCTGATGCATTTTATTTACTTATTTAAGGATTTAGTTACTTTTTCTCACAAAGTTTTGGAGCTCGGGAAGAGGCGATTTTTAGGGAGTTTTCATCTACTTCACTGGGGTAAATAAACCTAACATGAATTTATGATTATAACATAAATCCATCAATGATTTTGGCTCTAAATCAAGGAATCTTAAAGAAGAAAAGAGGGTTTTGGCTTGAAAGATAAGAAAATGAATTTTGGGGGTTTTGGGAAAAAACATTAAAGTGAAAAATAGAGATTTCAACCCCTATTTGGAGTTGGTTTTGGATGAAACTTGTATATTTTGACTCGTATTGGAATGGTGTTTAGGATTTGTGAGTTTTGTCGGGTTCCGGGATGCGGGCCTAGGTTAACTTTTTGGTTGATTTTGTGTATAATGATTGAAGCTTCATTATTTGGGATTGTTTCCTATGGCTTTGTTTGATGTCATTGAGTTATGTTTGGCTAGATTTGAGTCGTTCGAAGGTCGATTTGCGTAGGAAGGCACTTTTAGAGTATTGATTCAGCTTGTGTGAGGTAAGTATCTGTCCTAATCTTGTTGAGGGAATAACCCTTAGGATATGACTTTGTTTGTCTCATTAAAACGTGTGTAAGCAACGTATATGCAAGTTGATGAGCGTATATATGGGTGTTATGTATGATTAATGACCGAAGTAGTGTTTAGGCGGTACTATGCCTTGATTTGAATACCGTGCTTCATGCTATCATGTTTTATAAGTTTGTATGACTATGTGAGCTCATTCAATTATGCTAGAGATCATATATAGGGGTTGATTTCCTATTGAGCATGATGTGTGTTGTTATATGGCGTATCTGCCTGATTCAAGCTATAGTTGTACACTTGCACATGCATACACCTTAGCATCTTATCCTCTTCAGTCCATGAGTATGTGATTTTATATTCGTCGTTCGTATACATGTATTATTGTATATGCCTTTTATGTGATGGACTGGATTGGCAGCACATGAGAGGCCTGTACGGGATGAGTTATTTGGAACGTGAGTTGTCCGTGCAGTATAATGATTATGGCATGTGAGATGTTCGTGCAGTTGTTATTGTTGGCACATGAGTTATCCATGAAACGTATGGATATGGATACATTCCCCAAGGGTCACCCTCTCATGTTTCTCTCATGATGGTGTACACGCAGGTTTTGAGAAACCGACGGGTTTCTGGTTCACGTGGTTATAGAAAAGTGATCCTTGGTTGGACTTTGCATCTCTTCTCTATTTGCAAATTCCTTGGATGTATACATGATTTTACTGAATATCTTCTCTATATACTAGCACCGGAATGTATAAATGATTTTATGAATATCTTCTTTATATGCTACCTTACTTGATGAGATAAGACATGGTACAAATCTTCTCTATATGTGAATCAGTGTGATTTGACTTGATTAATCATGTATATCTTCCGTATATGCAACTGTTGAAATATTAATTGATACTTCAGGCATATCTTCTCTATATGCACATGTTGAAGAATTATTTGGTATTCATGCATATCGTTTCTATATGAAATTGTGGGAGTATTATTTGATATTTTACGCATATCTTCGTTATATGCTTTGAGGATTTAATGATGTTAGATGCATATCTTCTCCATATGATGAGTTGTTAAAATAGAATAGTATATCTGCATATCTCCTCTGTATGAAATTGTTGAGGTGATATCTGATATCAAAAGCATAAGTTTTTTATATGCTCAACTATTAAGAGACTGGCACACATCTTCTCTATGTGCACTGCTTAGTGGTACCTGTATTTTATGTTTAGACTTTGAGATTGTTGTTGGGTACACATATATGTTTTGAGTTGTATAGGTTATATATAGTGAGTATCCCTGACCTGAGATCTCGTCACTACTTCATCGAGGTTAGTCAAGATACTTACTGAGTACATGCGGTCGGTTATGCTCATACTACACTTCTGTACCTTTGTCACGACCCAAAATCTAAGCCGTCGTGATGGCGCCTATCGTGGTACTAGGCAAGCCGACCTTTCCAAAATACTTTCAAAATATAACAGAAATGAATTAAGACATTTAAAATAATCGGAGTTTCTCATAAAACGGGGTAAAACCCAATTAAAACATAAGTGCGGAAAAATAGCCCTATATCGGGGTGTCACTAAGTCACGAGCATATAACAACCAATTTAGAAACAGAGTCTATATACAGTCGGTGCCAAATGCCAATACAAGAAAGAAAAGATAATAAGAAAGGAGAAACAAGGACTGAGAACGCCGGCAACTACCTCGTAAGTCTCCGATAATCAGCCCGCGCACGAACTCAGCGACCGCCAGAACCCTACACACCTGGATCTGCACATGAAGTGCAGGGTGTAGCATGAGTACAACCAACTCAGCAAGTAACAAAATTAAATAAGGAACTGAGAAGCAGTGACGAGCTAGACAAATGCAGTTCATTTCAGTAATTTCAGCAAGAAAAATAGGCATGCTTTCAATCCGGTGTTTTAAATCAAAACATTTCGAGCTCAGGTACAACAATATAAGCTCTCCATAAAATTTCACAACAACAAAAATTAGCAACGAAGTGCAACAACAAATAAGAGCAAGTACAACCTCACAGGGGCTACTGTCACTCATCTATCTCAATAGCTCAATCACTCGGCTCTCGGCCTCAATACCTACAATCAAAGGTACATGCGCTCACTGGGGGTACAGACTCCGGAGGGGCTCCTACAGCCCAAGCGCTATATTGCTACGGCGTGCAGCCCGACCCAATACTTCTGCGGCGTGCAGCCCGATCCATATATTGCTGCGACGTATAGCCCAACCATATATTGCGGCGGCGTGCAGCCCGATCCGATATATGGCCCAGAGGCTTGCGGCGTGCAACCCGATCCAACATTGCTGCGGCGTGCAGCCCGATCCAATATATCTCACATAGCTCTCAACCCGGCACTCAGGCCCTATCTCAGTCACAAACCTCTCCAGCCCCTTGGGCTCACAGAATATCATAATAATTTTCCCAAACAGAGAATACAACAAGTATTAACAAGAAATGAGAGGGAATGGAGACAACAACTAGCAGTCAATTCAACAAGTATTCGATCGCTGCAGGTCCCAACAGTGATATCATATGGCCTAAGCATGGCTTCTAATATGAAAGGCAGTCAATTGCTCAAGACAAAGAAAAATAAGTAATAACAATGTCTATTCGACTTTACAGTCTCACGGGATGGACAAAGTCACAATCCCTCACGGTGCATGCTCACACGCCTGTCACCTAGCATGTGCTCCACCTACAAATATTCACATCATACAAATTCTCGGGATTTCATACCCTCAAAACCAGATTTAAGACAGTTACTTACCTTAATCCGAGCAAAATCCTACACCGCGATGCCTTTGGCTCTCAAATCGGCCTCCAAACGTCCCGAATCTAGCCACAAGTAATACAACACAATCAATAAAGGCTAAAAGGATCAATTCCACAAGAAAACTACTAAATTAGAGACAAAATCCGAAATTGACTCAACCCTCTCCCCCCCCCCCCCCCAAATCTCGAAATATGACAAAAGTCAAAAACTCCGAAAGCCCATTCACTCACGAGTCTAACCATAACAAATTTATCAAAATCCGACCTCATTTGCCCTTCCAAAACACCAAAGTTCTCTCTCCAATTCCCAAGCCCTAAATCCCCAAATTTCCAATTCCAATCCCTAATTAAATGATGAACAAAGCCATAGGTTCACGGAAATTAGACCAATACGGGATAGAAACACTTACCCCACTGTCCTCCTTAAAACCTTCGAAAACTCGCCTCTCTCCTGAGCTCCCCAAGTCCAAAATTGAAAATGGAAGACAAAACCTCGAGCTGGGGTTTTCTGCCCAGTTAAAACCGCACCTGTGATCCTAGTTCCGCACCTGCGGAACCGCATCTGTGAACCGGCCTCCGTTTCTGTGGAAATTCATTAAAAGCCTGACTACACTCCTGCGATCGCTTGACCGCTTCTGCGGTCATCGTAGAATGGGACCCAAGCCACACCTGCGATCCATCTAAGCATCTGCGCCTCCCAAATCGCTTCTGCGACCACCGCAGATGCGGGATTTCCATCGCACATGTGGTCTGAGCCCAGGTCTCCCTTAGCCGCATTTGCGGCTCTTTTTTCACTCATTTAGCCTCGCACCTGCGGTTCCCACTCCGCAGGTGCGGAAAACACCAGTAGCAGCAGCTTCAGCTGCACTTCTCCAACTCCAAACCTTCCGTTAACTGCCCAAAATCACCCCGAGGTCCTCAGGACCTCGACCAAACATACCAACACGTCCCATAACATCATACGAACTTAGTCAAAACTTTGAATCACTCAAAACAACATCAAAACACCAAATTACCTTCGGATTCAAGCCTAAGAAATTCTAAACTTTCAAATTCCGCAAATGATGCCGAAACCTATCAAACCACGTCCGAATGATCTCAAATTTTATACACACGTCAAAAATGACACCACAAACCTACTCCAACTTCCAAAAATTCATTCCGACCCCGATATCAAATTTTCCACTGCGGACCAAAATCGCCAAACTTTCAATTTTTGCCAATTCAAGCCTAATTCCACTACGGACCTCCAAATCACATTCCAAATGCGCTCCTAAGTCCAAAATTACCTAACAGAGCTAACAGAACTATCAACATTCAAATCCGAGATCGTTTACATATAAGTCAACATCCGGTTGACTTTTCCAACTTAAGCTTCTAATAAAAAGACTAAGTGTCTCAATTCACTCCGAAACCACTCCGGAACCGAACCAACTAACCCCACATATCATAATATAGCTGAAGAACATAAAAGAAAGCAAAAGTGGGGGAAGCAGGGCTATAACTCTCGAAATGACCGGCCGGGTCGTTACAACCTTGCGTGTAGATTTTAGAGCCGAGTCATTATGGATGATGGAAGTTGGCACTGAAGGTGCACCTACATTCTATTTACGACTACCACTTGTTCTTGGTAGTTTAGGATTTTTACTTTTGTTCATATATATTCCAAACAGATGTTGTATTTATTTTTGTACCAGCTTTGAATCTCTAAATCTTAGTGGCTTATGACTTGTACTACCAATCCTCGAGATATTGTAGATTTTAGCTATTTCACTCTTTTTATTATTGATCTAACACTTGTGTTACATTATTCTATATTTGGCTTACCTAGCATATTGGGGTTAGGTGCCATCATGACTAGGAGAATTTTGCATCATGACAAGTTGGTATCAGAGCTCTAGGTTCATAGGTTCTATGAGTCATGGACGGATTGACACCGACCTCATGCAGAACATTGAGCAATGCAGCTGGAGGTCCGTTGATGAAGAAGACTCTAGAGGAGATAGTCACAATCCTAGATGAGTTATCTGAGGATGCAAATCAGCGGCCCTCTGAAATTGCTGAAAGAAGAAGATCAACTACTGTTCACCAAGTTATTGCTAACATATCTGTGTAGGTACATCTTGATGCCATGGCCAAGGAAATAAGGAAGTTGACCTTAGTTTCAATACATAGTGATCCCCATGCAGCGTGTGATATATATGGAAGAGGACATCCTACTCATGATTGTCAAGCCTCAATCGAGGAAGTTAATGCTGTTGGGAATTATAACTTCTATGCAATGGGTCAGAAGCACCCCGATTTTTCATGGAGTTCACCTGGGGGTACTGCAAACGCATGGCAACAAAACAATCCCAGATTTTAAGGAGCTCCTAGTTTTGTGAATCAGCTGAAGTCGCAGTTCCAGCCTCAACATTCCGCTCAGCCTAGGCTAGAAGATCCAATGAAGTCCTTCATTATCAAGATAGATGAGAGATTAGATGCTAATGGTTCAGCTATCAAAGAACTTGGCACTGGTTTGCGAAATTTGGAGAAGCAAGTGGGACAAATTGCAATTGTACTATTTGAGAGAATCTCAGGTACTCTACCAGCTGACAGTGAAAGAAATCCCAAAGAAATGGTAAATGTTGTGACCTTGAGAAACGGGCAAGTATTGAAAGATCCCATTCTGGTCCAAAAAGAGAATGTACCTGAAAAATAAAGTGGGGAGCAGCTGAAAAATGAATTTGATAAGAAGAAGATAGACAATAAGGGAGTTGACAAAAAGAAGGAGGAAACTTCAAGAAGGGAGGAATCTAATGAGAGCGAGCATATGCCTACTCTACCTTTTCCCCCAAAGTTGTATAGAGAAAAGATAGACAAGCAGTTTGAGAGATTTCTAGATATGCTGAGACATGTTAATATAAATTTGCCATTCACAGACGTTCTCTTACAAATGCGAGCTTATGCTAAATTCTCGAAAGAGATTCTTGCAAAAAACAAGAAGATCGAGGAGACATTGGTAGTCAAGCTCACAGAGTATTGCAGCTCAATCTTGCAAAACAAACTCCCACAAAAGTGTATAGATCCAGGGAGTTTCACTGTACCTTGCTCGTTAGGCACTCTTAAGTTTGACAAATATTTATGTGATTCTAGTGCCTCAATTAATTTAATACCTTTGTCTATTTACAGGAAATTTGAGAATGAGCTTGGGGAAATAAGGTCTGTGCCAATATCTTTCCAGCTGGCAGACCGAACAACTATCATACTCGAGGGGGATAGTGGAAGATGTAATAGTTTGGGTACATACGTTCGTCTTTCCTATAGATTTCATTGTGGTGAAGATGGAGGAGAACAAAGAGGTCCCCCCTTGTCTTAGGAAGACCATTCTTAGCGACGGGCAGAGCAATATTAGACATATGTGATAGAAAGCTCATGCTTAGAGTGGGTGAGGAGACGGTGACTTTTAGATGAATGTGGAGATGGGGGTGAGAAAGGAGAAGCCAGCTGCAAGTGTAGAGTGGAGATTTAAAAGCTCGAATGAGAAGGTCCCAGTGATTGAGAAAGACAAGTGTGGGGTGTACCCCAAGAAGGATGAGAAGAAGCTCTCCGCGTGGATGTGTGCACTAGTTCGGGCATTAAGAATGGAGCCCGACTTTGACTCAGACTCCGACTAGATATTCAGGAAAGTTTCCTCTATCTTATGCTTTTTAATTGTGTGTCATGGGGACATGCCACAACTTAAATTGTGGGGTGGGGGATATTTGTATATATGTATGTATATTATTCTTAGTTTTTTTGTTAGTTATAGTAGTTTTGATAGAAGAAAGAAAAAGGAAAAACCCATAAATATTTAAATTTTTCGATTTTTACGATGGTTATCATCGACAGGTTTCTTGAGGGATTAAAGTCGAAAGAAAAAGACAAAAAAAAATTATTTTGTTAGGTAATGTATTAATTTCCCCTTGGTTTTTCTTTGTGTCGCGGTTTTTTTCCAAGGGTTTTGTTTGAACCGAGTGTAGTTAGTTTTTATTTTTGTTAGAAATAGGAAACCTTGTGCTATGGTTTGAATTGGAAGCCATATCTCGTGACTCTAGCATGCCTTGAGAATAGTGAGTGCTTTAGTTGTGATACTTAGGCTCAGTTTTTTACTCTTGTACAATTACCTTAAATTGTATGTTCTTAACTTTGCTTAACTGTTTTGACTAAAGTGTCTTGATAATCCAATCTTGAGTGAGTTATGTGCCATATGTGTGTGAGATTTTGGTGCATTCAGTGCATTGCATTTGATGTCTAGAACTTGCCCTGTGTGTTTGCAAAGCGAAATAGTAGTTTTGTTCAGTCTTGGAAAGGATATAGGCATTTCTTTGTTGAGGCAATGATATGCGTTTACCCACCAAATTGTTATGTATCGTAGTTAACCCCGTTGAGCCTGTCATCCTGTTTCTTTGGTAACCACATTACAAGCCTTACCCATTTATTTGAATTAACCATCTATTTGAACCATTTATCTCTCGTGAGCACTTGAAATTGTATGAACTTTGTAAAAGTTGAAGTGTGGGGTGATTGGGTTGGTTTTTGAGTGGAGCAAATGAAATAAGGAGAAAGGTGCACTGTTTTGAAAACGTAAGAGCCACTTAAATTGAAAAAGAAAAAAATTTATATAGTTGTATTGTTGTGAAAAGTATTCATTGATAAGTGGTAACTCTTAATGTAATTGTGCTTAAAGAAGTTGGGAGTTAATGTAAATCGATGTGAAGGTGGTTTGACATAAGTGTGGGGTTTTAACAATGAGATGTATGTATTAAAATACTTAGGTAGGTGTAGTAACTCTTATATCTAAATGTATCCTACCCGTCCTACAGGTTACATTACAACCAATTAAAGTCCTACTTGATCCTTGAATGAATGAGCTCAATTAGTAGAGTAGTACACTACGGGCAAGCCTATGGTTCATCGTTTGTGGCATATGAATGTTAGTTCTGAGAGTGAGTGAATTTTGTCTATCTTGAGTTCTTAGTGTTCTTAATGTTTATGGTGTTTGGAACTACTCTCTTTTGTTGTGAGGGCACTTGATTCATGAAGGAAAGGTAATGTCATTGACCTCTATGTTGGAGTAAGTGAGCGGGTTATAAATAATGCGTGGTGCTTTTGAGTCAAATGTTGAGGCTAGGATGTTACACTATTGTGCTTAATCTATTTTAAATATTCTTAGTATGATGAGTTATGGGAAATGTTTAAAAAGGTCGTATCATTATAAAGTGTAGTTTGATTGCTCGAGGACGAGCAATGGTTTAAGTGTGGGGTGTTGATGGTAGGCTATAATTGCATGTTTTAGTTGCTTATCGCACTCTAATTTACTGCACTTTTATTGAGTTTGAGCTTTAATCGCTAATGTTTTGTACTAATTTTATGTTTTATGCCTTGTAGGAGTGATTCCGAGCTATGTAGATGTTGTGGCATGAATTCACGCTATTTTGAAGCTTTGAAGTCTGAGTAAATGCCCAAGGATTAAGTTGGGATCGAGTTCGAGGATCAACGGACACTAGTGCATTCGAAGAGAGAGACGAAGAATCGAGCCAGGCGTCACCCAAGTGCGTGAGCACGCACTGGGCACGCATTTGAGGCAGTGAACCATCCAAAGTGCGCGGCCTAATGCGCGAGCACCTACCCAGGTACTCGGCCGCGCACGACCTTCCGGAAAGACACCTATTTCGCAAAGGAGAAGGTGTGTTCCTTTGGGACCGACCCTACTTGGTATATATAAATCAAAAAACGGTATTTTTGGGACTTTTGACATACTTTAGACCTAAGGAGGCTAAGGAGAAGTGGGAGAAGCAAGAGCACAAGGATTTCATGATTCAATTCTCACTCAAGACAAGGGTTTAGATTGTTAATGTTTTCCTTTAACTTAAAGTTATTTGTGATGATCAACTCCATCTCTATGGAGTAGTTCTCTTTAGGGGTTGATGGATTTGGGGATTTGAGAATTGTTTGTAGATATTAACTCTAGTTTTATATATTGAATCGTTTTGGGTGTTATAATTGGTGCATCTATTTTCACATGTTCATATAATCGAAAGAGGCATAACTTGTGATGTTTTTGCATTATCTTGTTGGTTAAATTCATTGATTCTTCTTAGTAATCGAAAGAGGCTAGTTGAATTATTGTTTAGACCTAGTTAGGAGGATAATCTAAAAAGGTTCTCCTAAAAACCAATCCACTGTAAATTCTTGCATATCTTCACCGAGCATAAATTGGTTCATATTGTGAGGTTGAGACTTAATCGAGATAAGAGTTTCTACTGAACGTTTGAACTAATAATTGAGAGAATTTGAGAGACTCACTTGAACCTTAGGAGTGAATTAGCTAGAGTTAAATCCCAGACAAGTATTTTGCACCTATCCAATCAACCCCTATTTTCTCCCATTGATATCTTCCTTACTCATTACTGCGATTGTCATTAGTCAATAGTTTAAACTCTTATTTAAATTTTAGTTTTAATCACACAAATCTCAGTTGTTGATTATCTTGGATAGCAATCAATCTTTAAACTACAAAAATACTGTTAACTCCAATCCCTGTGGATATGGTATTTTTCTATACTATATTCGACCAGCGAGCCTAAGTTTTATACACCGGTTTTGCGCTCGTCAATTTTGTGACTACACCCCCGAAGCGTATTTAAGCTCAACATCTTGTGCAACTTTTTCTCTTTGTTGGGCTGCCTCTCTTGCAGCCAAATCAACATTATCATCATCTCCCGCCATAACTTCATTGGTTGAGGATTGCCCAACCTTCTCTGTATTCTCGGGAAGATTTCTTTCCTTCCTCAATTGTCGTAGTTTTTTCTCGATTTTTGGTTTGTATAGGGGCAGTTCCTTCCCAGAGGATCGAGTCACGCACTATTATTTCAAACACTATTATTTGCCAATCCCCGACAACGGCGCCAAAATTGACGAGCACAAAACATACACTTAAATATGCTCTCTAGTCGAATATAGTATAATATAATATCGTATCTACAGGGATTGGAGTTAAATAGTATTTTTGTAGTTTATAGCTTAATTTCTATCCAAGATGATCAATAATTCGTGGATCAACGGACATTAGTGCATTCAAAAAGAGAAACAAAGAATCGAGTCGGATGTCACCCAGGTGCGCGACTGTGCACTGGGCGCGCATGGGAGGTAGAACACTACGCAAAGTGCACATCCTAATGTGCGAGCACCATCCCAGGTGTGCGGCCACGCATGTCCTGTCTGGGAAAAGTCCTACGTCGTGAAGGAGAAGGTGTGTTTGTTTGGGCCGACCCTAATTGGTATATATACATGTGAAAACTGTATTTTTGGGACTTTTGACACATCTAGGACTTAAGGAGGCTAAGGAGAGGGGGGAGAAGCAAGAGCACAAGAATTTCATGATTCAATCCTCACTCAAGACAAGAGTTTGGATCATTTATGCTTTCCTTTAACTTAAACTTATTTGTGATGAATTACTTCATATCTATGGAGTAGTTCTCTTTAGAGATTGGTGGATTTGGTGTTTTGAGAATTGTTTGTGGGTACTAACTCTAGTTTTTATGTATTGAATCATTTTGGATGTTTTAATTGTTGCATATATATTCACATGTTTATGTAATCGAAAGAGGCATAACTTGTGATGTTTTTGCATTATCTTGTTGGTTGAATTCATTGATTCTTCTTAGTAATCGAAAGAGGCTAGTTGAATTATTGTTTAGACCTAGTTAGGAGAATAATCGAAAGAGGTTCTCTTACAAACCAATCCACTACGAATTCTTGCATATCTTCACCGAGCTTAACTTAGTTCATATTGTGAGGTTGAGACTTAATCGAGAGAGGAGTTTCTACTGAACATTATAACTAATAATAGAGTGAATTCGAGAGACTCACTTGAACCTTAGAAGTGAATTAACTAGAGTTAAATCCAGACAATTATCTTGCACCTATCCAATCAACCCCTATTTTCTCCCATTGATATCTTCTTTGCTTACTCTTGTTGCAATTGTCATTAGCCAATAGTTTAGACTCTTAGTTAATTTTAGATTTAATCACATAAATCTCAATTGTTGATCATCCTGGATAGCAATCAAGCTATAAACTATGAAAATACTGTTTAACTCCAATCCCTGTGGATATGATATTATATTATACTATATTCGACTAGCGAGCATATTTAAATGTGTGTTTTGCGCTCGTCAATTTTGCCTCAACCGAAGGAACCGATTATTTTCTCAACCATTTTGACCCAAAACACTTCTAAACTGACTCAACTTTTCAGTCTTCTCTTGACTTAACTTCAGAATTAATACCTCTCCTTTCTAGGACATAATGGACCTCAATCGACACTTATCCCAAGTGACCCCAAGCGCGAGACCACGTTGTCTCAATAACCGTAAGCCATTTTAATTATACCATCCTCATGCACTCAATAGTATCTCCAACTGATACACATGTGCTAATTAGATCTTCTGTGAATCCGAAGTTGTTTCTCCCATTTCTCTAATACTGCACCGCAAACCCGATGATAACACGGAAATACTCCAAGTACCCTTCACACTCTGCTACAAAACCCAATCCTCAGCCACATAACGAACCCGAAAATCCTTAAGCACCGCACCGTAAATATTGAATCCACTCAAACCATTATTGAGAGTCGCCCACTCTAATCCAGTTTTAACCCAACAACTAGTGCTTTGTTAGAACATGAGCACTCCAATGAAGCAACCGGATAAATCCTTTCCCTTCTACATCACATCCACTAGAAGTATAAAATCTGAATCATTCCACATCCCTCACTTATCAATAAGGTTGCATGTAGCACACATCTATCAAATCCCATGCTTGAATTACCCCCGACGTTCTCTTCCCTTAGTCATAACTAATCGACCAACGTACTGATAACTCGAAACTGCAAAGGCACATAAACACGTGACCCAATCATAGACTATAGGCTCCCCCACTTAGCTTTAAGCCGCAATCATATAAATCATGTCACGACCCAAACTCCCTCTGTATAACGTCGTGACGGGACCTAGTCTCTACGACTAGGTAAGCCTAACAAATTGCAGAAGATAACAAAACGAAAGTAAAACTTGGCGACTAAAAGCAGTGGATAACTGAATAACTAGTAACAATGCCACCTGGTATGTACAATAACCAATACTCTATAAATACACAGTCTTCCCAAAACCTGGAATACCGTAACTCACAAGCTACAGAAGAAAAATAGCATCTCTATACACCAGAGTCTAATAAAAGGAATACATGAAGTGTTTGACACATGGGAGAATAAAGGGGGACTTATAGGTCTGTGGACGCAAGCAGATGTACCTTGAAGTCTCCGGAATAGCAGCAAATGCACAACTAATAGCGAGGCTGGTATGATGAACCTGGATCTGCACACGATAATATGTGCAGAAGAGTACCATGAGTACACCACATTGGTACCCAGTAAGTGCCAAGCCTAACCTCGGTCGAGTAATGACGAGGTCAGGCCAGGCCCACTGGTAAATAATAAATAAGGCAGGAGAATATACAGTATAATGGGAGACTAGAATTTAACAAAAGGAAACACAGCAAGACAACAGTACAACACACAGGGGTAAACAGCAGGGGATCTCCTGAGATACCGTCTCGTAGTCCCATAATAAATATATAGGGAGAACTCCCGAGGAGCCGCCTCGTAGTCTCAAAAGTAAATATACAGGGAGAACTCCCGAGGTACCGCCTCGTAGTCTCAAAAGTAAATATACAGGGAGAACTCCCGAGGTACCGCCTCGTAGTCTCAAAAGTAAGTATGCAGGGAGAACTCCCGAGGAACAACCTCGTAGTCTCAAAAGTAAATGTGCAGGGAGAACTCTCGAGAAACCGCCTCGTAGTCTCAAAAGTAAATGTGCAGGGAGAACTCTCGAGAAACCGCCTCGTAGTCTCAAAAGTATACACACAGCTCAAACCGATTAATACAACAGTTAACAGTAAGATTTCTACAGTTATACTAATAAAAAATAATGAAAAGCAGAAAATCAACTAGGCATGCTTCACAGAGTTTAAATAAGCAGTTAAAGCACGTAGACATGTGATATTAGACGAAACAGGATAATTACACATATTGGAATAGCTCAATTAAGAATGAAAACAGACTAATACTCATTTAAACGATATAACTCAGATTAAAGGAAAATCAGGTTGCTACTCAGTAAAATAAATCGGGTTTTACAACAAATAGCCCGCGTACATACTCGTCACCTCACGTACACGGTGCTCACATATCACAATAGTACCAAAATATAAGGGGATTTCGCCCACACAAGGTTAGGCAAGCCACTTACCGCGAATCAAGCTCAATCAATCGGTAACAATGCCTTTTCCACGAATATCCGACTCTGTATGGCCCAAATCTAGCCAAAATCAATTACATACCATAAACACAACTATAAGAAACTAATCTAATTAATGAAATCAAAGCTAAAGCAAGAAATTAGAAAATCGCCCCAAAAAGCCTCCCCGGGCCCACGTCTCGGAATCCTGTAAAAGTCACAAAATATGAACACTCATTCACTCATGAGTTCACTTGTACCAAAATTATCCAAATCCGATATCAAAATCCGAATCAAATCTCAAAACTTAGTTGAAGAACTTCCAACCTTTTTCCCCAAATTTCTCAACCAAATTCCTTAATTAGATGATGAAAACAATTATAGATTAGTGGAATATAACCATAAATGAGTTAAGAATCATTACCCCAAAGTTCTCTCTGAAAGATCCTTGAATTATCGCCTTAATCCGAGCTCTCAAAGACCCAAAAATGAAAATGGGATAAAACCCTCGAACTTGGCCCTTTTCTGCCAAGTGATTTCGTATCTGCGGGCCTATAATCGCACCTGCGATACCGCACCTGCCGAAATTCCATCGCAGGTGCAGACTTAACTTAAGTCCCCTGAGTCCACATCTGCGAGAGAAGCGCCGCACCTGCGGATGCACTCCTGCGACCAAGGAACCGCACCTGTGACCCTTACCGCTCCTGTGCACCATCCCACCGCAGAAGCCAGCCGCTTCTGCGCAAATAGATCCGCACCTGCGAACCCAGTCTGGGCTGCCCAAATCCGCATCTACCCTCTTCCTTCTGCACGTGCGAGTCCGCAACTGCGGTCTCCCCTCCGCAGGTGCGAAACACCAGAAACCAGCAAATTCTCAGCAATTTCCTAAGTCCAAATTCAATTCGTTAAGCATCCAAAACACACCCGAGGCCCCCGGGACCTCAACCAAATATACCAACAAGTCCTAAAATACCATACGAACTTAGTCGAGCCCTCAAATCACATAAACCAATGCTAAAAACACGAATCACCCTCCGATTCAAACCTAATGAACTTGAAACATTAAATTTCTTCAACCGATGCCGAAACCTATCAAACCACGTTCGATTGACCTCAAATGTTTTACACAAGTCATAATTGACATTACGGACCTATCAAACTTCTGGAATCGGAATCCGACCCCGATATCAAAAAGTCCACTTCCGATCAAAATCTCCAAAAATTCGTCTTTCGCCAATTCCAGCCTAAATCAGCTACATACCTCCAAAACACAATCCGGACACGCCCCTAAGTCCAAAATAACCCAACAGAGCTAACAGAACTGACGAAACTCCATTACGGAGTCGTCTTCACACAGTCCCGACTACGGTCAAAATCCTAAGACTTAAGCTTCCATTTAGGGACTAAGTATCCCAAAACACTCCGAAAACACAACCAAAGCCTCTCGGCAAGTCACATAAGCAGAAAGAGATACGGGGAAAGCAGTAAACAGGGGATCGGGGCTATAACTCTCAAAACGACCGGCCGGGTCGTTACATCCTCCCCTCTTAAAACAATCGTTCGTCCTCGAACGAGTATAGAGACATAACTGAAGTGGTGAAAAGATGAGGATAACGGTTGCGCATATCATGCTTGGTCTCCCAAGTCGCCTCCTCGACCGGATGACCCCTCCACTTAACCTTCACGGAAGCAATGATCTTCGACCTCAGCTTTTGAACCTGCCTGTCCAACATAGCCACTTGCTCCTCAACATAAGATAGATCCTTGTCCAACTATACTGAGCTGAAATCCAGCACATGAGACGGATCACTGTGATACTTCCGGAGCATAGAAACATGGAATACCGGATGAACTCCTGCTAGACTGGGAGGTAAGGCAAGCTCATAAGAAACCTCCCCAACACGCCGCACCTCAATGGGACCAATGAACCTTGGGCTCAACTTGCCCTTCTTCCCAAACCTCATAACGCCCTTCATAGGTGAAACCCGGAGAAAGACCCACTTTCTAATAATTAGTGCAACATCGCGAACCTTCCGATCCGCATACCTCTTCTGTATGTAATGGGCTATGGGAAGTCAATCTTGAATCACCTTAACCTTTTCCAAAGCATCCTGAACCAACTTTGTACCCAATAATCTAGCCTCGACCGGCTCGCACCAACCCACTGGAGACCGACATCGCCTACAATACAGAGCCTCATACGGTGCCATCTGGATGCTCGACTGATAACTGTTATTGTAAGAAAACTCCGTAAGTGGAAAGAACTGATCCCACAAACCTCCAAACTCCATCACACATGCCTGGAGCATATCCTCTAATATCTGAATAGTGCGCTCGGACTGCCCGTCCGTCTGAGGGTGAAATTCTGTGCTCAGCTCCACTCGAGTACCCAACTCATGATGTACGGCCCTCCAGAACCGTGATGTAAACTGCATACCCCGGTTAGAGATCATAGATACCGGTACGCCATGAAGCCTGAAGATCTCGTGGATATAAATTCGAGCCAGCTGCTTGGAAGAATAGGTAGCCATCACAGGAAGAAAATGAGCTGACTTGGTCAGCCTATCCATAATCACCCAAACTGCATCAAACTTCCGCTGAGTCCGTGGAAGTCCAACAACGAAATCCATAGTGATCCACTCCCATTTCCACTCTGGAATCTCTAACTTCTTAAGCAACCCACCTGGCCGCTGATGCTCATACTTCACTTGCTGGAAATTGAGACACCGAGCTACATACTTCACTATGTCCTTCTTCATTCTCCTCTACCAGTATTGTTGCCTCAAGTCCTGGTACATCTTCGCGGCACCTAGATGAATAGAGTATCGCGAGTTGTGAGCCTCCTGGAGAATCAACTCATGCAACCCATCTACATTGGGCACACATAGCCTGCGTTGCATCCTCAATGCACCATCATCCCCAATAGTGACCTCCTTAGCATCACCGTGCTGAACCGTGTCCTTAAGGACAAGCAGATGGGGGTCATCATACTAACGCTCCCTGATACAATCATAAAGAGAAGACCGAGAGATCACACAAACCAATACTCGACTCGGCTCAGAAATATCCAATCTCACAAACTGGTTGGCTAAGGCTTGAACATCCAACGCCAATGGCCACTCTCTGCTGCTGGTAGATATGCTAAACTCCTCAAATCTCTGCCCGGTGACTCAAAGCATCGGCCACCACATTGGCCTTCCCCGGATGGTACAAAATGGTGATATCATAGTCCTTAAGTAGCTCCAACCACCTCCGCTGATGCAAGTTAAGATCCTTTTGCTTGAATAGATGTTGCAAACTCCGATGATCATTGTAAATCTCACAAGGGACACCGTACAAATAGTGCCGCCAAATCTTCAAGGCATGAACAATAGCTGCTAACTCAAAGTTGTAGATAGGATAGTTCTTTTCATGCACCTTTAGATAGAGTCTGGATGCGTAGGCAATCACCCTACCGTCTTGCATCAACAGCGCACCGAGACCAATCTGCGATGCATCACAATACATAGTATAAGACCACTAACCTGTAGGCAATACCAATACTGGGGTTGTAGTCAAAGTTGTATTGAGCTTCTGAAAGATTACCTCATACTCCTCTGTCCATCTGAATGGAGCACCCTTATGGGTCAGCCTGGTCATAG
>AWOL01S0016155.1:0-10980 GCA_000715115.1 Nicotiana otophora | reverse complement strand
TGAATATCCAACGCCAATGGCCACTCTGCTGCTGGTAGATATGCTAAACTCCTCAAATCTCTGCCCGGTGACTCAAAGCATCGGCCACCACATTGGCCTTCCCCGGATGGTACAAAATGGTGATATCATAGTCCTTAAGTAGCTCCAACCACCTCCGCTGATGCAAGTTAAGATCCTTTTGCTTGAATAGATGTTGCAAACTCCGATGATCATTGTAAATCTCACAAGGGACACCGTACAAATAGTGCCGCCAAATCTTCAAGGCATGAACAATAGCTGCTAACTCAAAGTTGTAGATAGGATAGTTCTTTTCATGCACCTTTAGATAGAGTCTGGATGCGTAGGCAATCACCCTACCGTCTTGCATCAACAGCGCACCGAGACCAATCTGCGATGCATCACAATACATAGTATAAGACCACTAACCTGTAGGCAATACCAATACTGGGGTTGTAGTCAAAGTTGTATTGAGCTTCTGAAAGATTACCTCATACTCCTCTGTCCATCTGAATGGAGCACCCTTATGGGTCAGCCTGGTCATAGGTGCTGCAATAGATGAGAATCCCTCTACAAAACAACGGTAATACCCCGCCAAACCAAGAAAATTCCGAATCTCCATAGCTGATAACGGTCTAGGCCAACTCTGCACTGCTTCCACCTTCTTGGGATCCACCTTGATTCCATCACTCGATACTACATGACCCAAGAATGCCACTGAGTCTAGCCAAAACTCACACTTTGAAACAAATGTGTCACCATAACGTAATTATATCTTATCCACACCTTATAGCTTAGATTAAGTATAAAGCAATCTCAGAATCATACACAATATGACACAACGATCCAACTAACTTAGGATATGCTTACATAAATAGTTATGAGTTCAATCAATTAATTGACAGAATCACAGAGGCATATTAAAAAGTTAAACAGGTTTAAAGGTCATAAAATAATGCATCAGTACTATGGTAACAATCTGATTCTCAACCCTAAATAGGATCATACTCTATTTGATTCTAGGTTATTGAATGAACAATTATAAAATGCAAAATGATACTCAAGACAGATTAGCGTAATAGTCATGACAGTGTTAATAGAACATTAGAGAGGTTTGGAACTAGATATTAAGAACATTAAGAATTTCTTTAATCATTTCAAAGTTAACAGTAGATATGAATCGTCATATGCATATCAATATCAACATAGAGTTCTACTTTTAATAATTATAGAAGTTCATGGTTGCAGAATCTACTTAACAATCATAAACATACAGAACAGTTAAAAAATATGAACATGTAGTTTAATAACATCATTGAGCAAGAGTAGTAAAGAAGTTCATATTCAGTAACTTGAATTAGCAAAAAGAAATAAGGTACTGACCTCCTTTGGGGAAGCAAACCAAACGAGTGTTCAAATTAGCCTTTAGGAAAGTTAAGAGCTCAAGATCTCAATCAGTATCACACTCAAAATTAGAAAGAAAAGGAAAACTAGAAATTGACCAAGAACTCAAACTTTAATCGAAAATTTCCAAAACACTATATTGCGTATTAACTTCTCAGCTGTTAGGTGTAGTTGGTAGGTATATTGTCACGATCCAAATCTATAATAGGTCGAGAATGCACCTAATGCCGCCGTTACGAAAGCCCACAAGTGAAACTACTAATTATTTACCCCTTCTTGACATCTTTTAATACGGAAATTTCTTCTTTTAAAGAACAGTTTAACTAGCTTTCATGCAACTATGACAAGTCTTTTTAAAACAAAATGCCAACATAATAAATACATACTCTGCAATGATAGAAATAACGAGTATAGCAGTACATAAATGCTACAAATCCCCAAAACCCGGCATCACAAGTACATGCGCAACCTTGAGAATATACAGAAATACTAAAACTACTGTCCGAAAGTAATAGACAGAAATAGTAAATAAGGTGGAAGGAGACTCCGGTGCTGTGGATCGTATCAAGGCAAGCAGCTCGCCACTAAGTCTCCATAGCTGATCGGCTATGCACCCGCATGACCTCTGGTGGAACCTATCTCAGTACCTACACATCAGTGCAGAAGTGTAGCATGAGTACGAAAAAACAACGCATATCCAGTAAGTATCTAGTCTAACCTCGAAGAAATAGTGACGAGAGATCAACTTGACACTTACTAGAGGTCAATAATAAGAATAAAAGTGCATAAAGTAGACATGGTGAGAATACAATAGGTATCAATGAGACAAATAAAAGCAACTACAATAAATACACTAAGAGTCCGTAATACATCATCAACATCTCATAACTAGCCATGAAGGCGCTAATCCAATTATCCAAACTGGAACCGGTTTCAATTATTAAGCACGAAGTTGCCGAGGCGAACAGCCTGATCCCATAAGAATAGTGGTACTCAGTACTGCCGAGGCGAACAGTCCGATCCCATAAGAATAGTGTTACCATCATACTGCCGAGGCGAACGGCCCGATCCCATAAGAATAGTGTTACCATACTGCCGAGGCGAATGACCTGATCCCATAAGAGTGGAGTTACTATACTGGTGAGGCGAATGGCCCGATCCCATTAGAATATAGAAGTTTACCTCGCTCGCGGTAGTACTTGCGGCGCGAGAAGACATGGATTTTTCATAGTTATTAAGTATTCCCCAATTTTCAAAATTAAGAAGGCTAAGTCGATAATTGTAACTTTAAATCCCTAGTCTCAACTCTATTCAAAACAGTTAATATGCATGATAAACACAACAATACAATTAAAAGCATGATGTTGATCTAAGTCTACCCANATAAGAGTGGAGTTACTATACTGGTGAGGCGAATGGCCCGATCCCATTAGAATATAGAAGTTTATCTCGCTCGCGGTAGTACTTGCGGCACGAGAAGACATGGATTTTTCATAGTTATTAAGTATTCCCCAATTTCAAAATTAAAAAGGCTAAGTCGATAATTGTAACTTTAAATCCCTAGTCTCAACTCTATTCAAAACAGTTAATATGCATGATAAACACAACAATACAATTAAAAGCATGATGTTGATCTAAGTCTACCCGGACATATCATGGAATATAGCTACGCACAGACTCTCATCACCTCGTGCGTACGTAGCTCCCCACACAAGTAATACACAACAAAGATACACCTAAGGGGATGAGTTCCCTCTTACAAGGTTAGGCAAGAGACTTACCTCGTTTCCAAGCTCACTTCCGGTCCACTAATCTGCTCTAAAGCCCCAAGTCGATGCCGAACAATCCGAAACTAGTCAAATATTATATAATTTAATCAATATATACTCAAAAGCTCTTAATGTATCTTCTAGAGTCATCACCCAACCCAAAATGGAAGGTTCTTAAAATTCACCCTGGGCCCACGTGCCCGGATTCCTAAAATGTTTGAAGATAAATATTACCCATAGCCTCACGAACTCAAATATGGAATTCTTACTTAATTCCATAACTAATTTCGTGGTCAAATCCCATTTTTATCAAAACCCTAAGTTCTTCACAAATCCCACAAGTCTTCACAAATTTTCCATGTTTAATCTACCTAAAGTCCGCATAATTAACTTAAAAATGGGTGAGAGTTACTTACCTAAGGATATTGATGAGAATCCCCCTCAAATGTGCTCTCAAAATCGCCCAAGACCAAATGAAATGTGAGGAAAATGGCTTAAGTCTCGGATTAAAATCCTCACTGCCCCAGCAATTTCCGCACCTACGGCCACTTGATCGCATCTGTGGAACCGCAGGTGCAGTCAAAAGGACGCACCTGCGATCCCCCACTACCTCCAGCTTCCTTACTTCTGCGGATAAGGAGCCTCTTCTACGGACCTCTTTCGCTTCTGCGGATTCCTTCCGCTTCTGCGACCCATAGCCGGCCAGCCCAAGTCCGCATCTGCGGAGCCTCGATTGCTTCTGTAGGCGCGCAGATGCGGAAAAATTCTCGCACCTGCGTCCCTTTCCACGTATGTGCGATTGCACCAGATCTGAAGCACTGGCAGCCCCCCCTCTCCATGCCCAATTTCGAGTCCGATTCCAATCCGCTTTGCATCCGGGGCGCCCTAGACCCCATCCAATTACACTCACACATCCAACAACATAATATAGACTCGCTCACACAATCAAAACATCAAAATAACATCTAGAATTACGAATCGGACGCCAAAACGCATGAATTCGACATGAAACTAAAAAACATCTAAAAACACTTCCGCGCGTCCGATTCCTATCAAATCAACTTAGAATGACGCCAAATTTTGCGTGCAAGTCATAAATCACCATACAGCACTATTACCAGACTCGAAATACCAAACATACCTCGATAACACCAAAGTCTACTCCAAACCAAACTTAAAGAACTTGGCAAACCTTCAATGCACCAACTTTCAATATTAAGCGCTGAAACGCTCCCGGGTCATCCGAAACCCGATCCGAAAACACACCCAAGTCCAAAATTATCATACGAACCTATTGGAACAGTCAAATCCCGGTTCCGAGGTCTTTTACTCAAAATGTTGACTCAAGTCAGACTTAACCATTATAGGCTACTATTGAGGAACTAAGTATTCTGATTTCAACCCCAACCCTTCCAAACCCGAATTAACCATCCCCACAAGTCATAAAATAGTAAAAGCACATACGGGGAGTCTTAAATAGGGGAACGGGGATCTAGAAAGCAAAACGACCGGTCGGGTCGTTACATTCTCCACCTCGTAAACAAACCTTCGTCCTCGAACGGGTCTAGAATCATGCCTGGAGTGCTGAATAGGTGTGGATATCTGCTCCGCATGTCATTCACAATCTCCCAAGTTGCCTCCTCGACTGGTTGACCCCTCCACTGAACCTTTACCGCAGAAATCTTCTTAGACCTCAACTGGTGAACCTGCTTGTCAACAATGGCAACTGGCTCCTCCTCATAACCCAGGCTCTCATCTAGCTGAATCGTGATGTAGTCTAACACATACGACATGTCGGCATGATACTTCCGGAGCATAGACACGTGGAAAACCGGATGAACTCCTGATAGACTGGGAGGCAAAGTAAGCTCATAAGCAACCTCCCCAACTCGCCTCAATACCTCAAATGGACTTATAAACCTCGGGCTCAACTTGCCCTTTTTTCTGAACCTCATGATTCCCTTCATCGGCGAGACTTTCAAGAGAACCATCTCGTCCACCATAAATGATAGATCACGCGCCTTCTGATCCGCATAACTCTTCTATATGGACTGTGTTGTACGAAGTCGCTCCTGAATCAACTTTACCTTTTCCAAGGCATCCTTTACTAAATTAGTACCGTATAACTTAGCCTCGCCGGGCTCAAACCATCTGATGGGCGAATGACATCGCTGACCACATAAAGCCTCAAATGGATCCATCTCGATGTTGGATTGATAATTGTTGTTGTAAGCAAACTCGGCCAATGGCAAGAATCTATCCGACTGAGCTCTAAAGTTAATGACATGCTCTAAGCATATCCTCCAATATTTGAACAGTCCGCTTTGACTGCCCGTCGGTCTGCGGATGAAAAGATGTGCTGAGCTCTACCCGGTTACCCAACTCACTCTATACTGCCCTCCAAAAATGCGAAGTAAACTCAGGGCCTCTATCTGAAATGATGGAAACATGCACACCATGCAACTGAACTATCTCCTGAATGTAAATCTGGCCAATCTTTTTGAAGAGTAAGTAGTCACCACTGGAATAAAATGCGCCGATTTGGTCAACCTTTCAACAATGACCCAAACGACATCAAACTTCCTCAACATCCACGGCAACCCAACAACGAAGTCCATAGTGATGCGCTCCCACTTCCATTCTGGTATATCCATCTGCTGAAGGAGGCCACCTGGCCTCTGGTGCTCATACTTGACCTGCTGGCAGATTAGACATCTCGCTACATACTCAACTATGACCTTCTTCATCCGCCGCCACTAATAATGCTGACTTAGGTCGTGATACATCTTTGTAGCCCCTTGATGAATAGAATACAGAGAACTATGTGCCTCCTCTAGAATCTTCTCCCTCAAGACATCAACATTAGGAATATATAGATGACCCTGAAGTCACAGAACACCATCCTCACCGATAGTAACCTCCTTGGCACCACCCTGTAGTACCGTCTCCCTAAGAACCAGCAAGTGCGGGTCATCGTACTAACGAGCCTTGATCCGCTCAAGTAATAAAGACTGAGCCACTACGCATGCAAGAACTTGACTGGGCTCAGAAATATCTAACCTCACAAGTCTATTAGCTAAGGACTGAATGTCCAAAGCCAAAGGTCTCTCCTCTGCCGAAATGAATGCCAAACTACACATACTTTCGGCATTTCTGCTCAAGGCATCCGCAACCATATTCGCCTTGCCTAGATGATAAAGGATGGTAATATCATAGTCCTTTAGTAACTCAAGCCACCTGCACTACCTCGAATTAAGATCCCTCTACTTGAACAAATGCTGCAAGCTGTGATGATCAGTGTAAACCTTATAGGATACCCCATAAAGATAATGCCTCCAGATCTTAAGAACATAAACTATCGCAGCCAACTCCAAATGATGTACGGGGTTATTCTTCTCGTGGGGCTTCAGCTGACGTGAAGCATATGCAATAACTCGCCCTACCTGCATCAATACACAACCCAAGACAACGCATGAAGTATCACAATACACAGTATACATCCCTAAACCGGAAGGCAACACTAACACCGGTGTTGTAGTTAGTGCGATCTTGAGCTTCTAAAAGCTCGCCTCGCAATCATCGGACCATCGGAACGGAGCACCCTTCTGGGTCAATCTAGGAAAAGGTGCTGCAATAGATAAGAATTCCTCTACAAACCGGCGATAATAACCTGCTAACCCCAGGAAACTCCTGATCTCGGTCGCGGTGTTAGGACGAGGCCAACTCTGGACTGCCTCAATCTTCCTGAGATCTACCTTAATACCCTCGCCTGATAACATTCCCCAAGAAAGCCACAAAATCTAACCGGAACTCGCACTTAGAGAACTTAGAATATAACTTATGTTCCCGCAAGGTCTGAAGCACTAATCTCAAATGTTGCTCGTGCTCCTCCATACTACGCGAGTAGATCAATATGTCGTCAATGAAGACAATGACAAATGAATCAAGATACGGCTTGAACACTCGGTTCATCAAATCCATAAACACCGTCGGGCGTTAGTCAAGCCGAAAGACATCATCAAAAACTCATAGTGACCATATCTAGTCCAGAAGGCCATCTTCGGAACATCTTAAGCACAAATCTTCAACTGATGATACCTAGATCTCAAGTCGATCTTAGAGAACACCCCGACACCCTACAACTGGTAAACAATATCATCAATACGCAGTAACGGGTACTTTTGCTTAATGGTAACTTTGTTCAACTGACGGTAATCAATGCATATTCGCATTGTCCCATCCTTCTTCTTCACGAACAACACCGGTGCACCCCAAGGAGACACACTTGGTCTGACAAACCCCTTTGCTAGCACCTCCTCAATTTGTTCCTTCAACTCTTTCAGAGCCATGTGGTATGGTGGAATGGATATAGGCTGAGTACCTGGAGCCAAATCAATACAGAAATCGATATCATGATCTAGTGGTATGCCTGGTAGATCAGAAGGAAACACATCGGAGAACTCCTGCACCATGGGAACTGAATCAATCATTAGAGTCTCTACAGTCGTATCCCGAACGTAAGCTAGATAAGCTGAACAACCCTTCTAGACCATGTGTCGAGCCTTCAGGAAAGACATAACCCGACTAGATGCACTAACAGATGAACCCTTCCACTCAAATTTGGGCAACTCTGGTATTGCCAAGGTAATAGTTTTGGCATGGCAATCAAGGATGACGTGATATGGAGACAACTAGTCCATGCCAAGGATAACCTCAAAGTCAGTCATATCGAGCAACAGAAGACCCACTGGAGTCTCATAATAACACAAAGTCTCGATACAGGACCGGTAGATCCGATCCACAATAACAGAATCGCATGCTGGCGTGGATAAATATATAGGAGTACCCAAGGACTCGCGAGGAACACCCAGAAAATGAGCAAACAGAGATGAAACATATGAATACGTAGACCCTAGATCAAAGAGTACTATAGCATCCCTACCATAGACAGAAATAATACATGTGATCACAACATCTGAGTCTACTATATCTGCTCTGGCTGGAAAGGCATAGAACCTAGCCAGAGTGCCACCTGACTAGCCTTCACCTCTAGGACGGCCCCTACCTACCTGCCTTCTACCTCTGGGCGGTCGGACGGTTGGTGCGGCAGCTGGTGCGGTAATCATGGGCCGATAGTCCTACTGCTCAACCTTTCCCCAAAGTCTAGGACAAAACCTCTTTACATGGCCAAGATCCCCGCACTCGAAACAATCCCTCGGAATGGTGGACTGGTGACCTAAAGTCTGACCCTGATGGCCTGAATACCCACTGGAACCCTAAATAGCTGGCGGGCGGTAAATACTCTCTGGAATGGCACTGAAATAGGGTAATGCTGGAGTACTCCGAGCAGGTGGTGGTGCTGACTGCATGGGGTTGCTAGGCTGACCCTTCATGAACTGACCTCTGCCTCTGGGTGGAGCGCCATCGAATCCTCCAAACTACTAGAGTCACTTGTCCCTCGGTGCAAACTCTCCACTGCAGTTGCGAATATGCTCTATCCTCCGAGCTATATCCACAACCTGAAGAAAGGAAATCCCCATCTCTGCCTGATGGGACATAAGTACCTGAATCTTAGGGTGCAGACCTGCAATGAACCTCTGCACCCTCTCTGCATCTGTGGGGAGTATGATAGCTGCATCACGAGATAAGTTAGTGAATCTCGCCTCATAGTCGGTGACTGACATGTGACCCAGATGGAGTTCCTCAAACTAACCCCGAAGCTCCTCTCTCTCGGAAGGTGGTATATACTTCTCCAAGAACATATGTGTAAACTGATCCCAAGTCAAGGGAAGTGAACTTGCTGGCCTACTAAGAAGATAAGCCTGCCACCATCTACAGGCCTTGCCCTCAAACTGAAAAGTGGTAAAGTTCACCCCGTTAGACTCCAATATCGCCATGTTCTGGAGCCTATCCTTGCACCGGTCAATGAAATCCTGGGGGTCCTCTGACCGCTCACCCCCAAAGGTAGGAGACGAATCCTAGTCCATCTGTCCAGCCGCTTCGGCTGATCATCGGTCACGACTGGTACAGCCTCTGGCATAGCCGCTGCAACAGGCTGGGCTCTGCCCATAGGTAGTGCACCTGGGGTCTGATAAACAGCAGCGGCGGGCCTTGGAGCCTGAGCGGTAGGGGTCTGTTCTCCCCCTCCGGCTTGAGAAGTGGCAGGGTCCGTTGGAAATAAACCAGCCTGCGTCATAGAGTCCATGAACCGCAGCATATGGCCCATGACCTCCTGAAATCTCGTTGCAATAATGAAATCTACTGGTCTGGCACAGCTGCAGGCGCCTCATCCTGCTCCTCAACAATAGGATCCTTTACTAGATCCACATATGGCACAACAGGAGCAACCCTAGGGTGCCCTCGTACTCTAACTGGAGCTGGAGCCCTCCCCCAGCCTCTAGCAATGAGGGGAGCAGCCCCTCGACCGCCTGGTACATCCGCCGCCCGTGTTCTCACCATGTGTGAAAGATCAATAGAAAGACACTTAGTACAATATCAACTGCACGATAGCAGATGAAGAAAGAGAAGTTTCCTCACACCCTATAGCATCTCGAAGATAAGCATGAACGTCTCTGCACCACTCTACTAGGCCTGCTCATGACTCGTGAGACCTATGTGAACCTAAAGCTCTAATACCATGTTGTCACGACCCAAATCTGTAATAGGCTGAGACTGTACCTAACGCCGCCGTTAGGCAAGCCCACAACTAAAACTACTAATTATTTACCCCTTCTTCATATCTTTTAATACGGAAATTTCTTTTTTTAATGAACAGTTTAACTAGCTTTCATGCAACTATGACAAATCTTTTTAAAACAAAATGCCAACATAATAAGTACATACTCTGCGATGATAGAAATAAGGAGTATACCAGTACATAAATGCTACAAATCCCCGAAACCCGACGTCACAAATATATGAGCAATCTAGAGAATATACAAAACTTCTAAAACTGATGTCTGAAAGTAATAGACAGGAATAGTAAATAAGGTGGAAGGATACTCCGGTGCTACGAATCATAGCAAGGCAAGCAGCCCACCACTAAGTATCCGTAGATGATCGGCTACGCGCCCGCGTGACCACTGGTGGAACCTGTCTCAGTACCTGCACATCAGTGTAGAAGTGTAGCGTGAGTACAGAAAATAACGTGTACTCAGTAAGTATCTAGTCTAACCTCGAAGAAGTAGTGACGAGGGGTCGACTTGACACTTACTAGAGGTCAATAATAAGAATAAAAGTGCATAAAGTAGACATGGTGTGCATACAACAGGTATCAATGAAACAAATAAAAGCAACTACAATAAAGAGATCAACAGTCTGTAACACATCACCAACATCTCACAACTGGTCGTGAAGGCGCTAACTCAATTATCCAAACTTGAATCTATTTCGATTACTTAGCATGAAGTTGCCGAGGCGAACGACTCGATCCCATAAGAATAGTGGTACTCAGTACTGTCGAGGCAAATGGCCCGATCCCATAAGAATAGTGTTACCGTCATACTGCCGAGGCGAACGGCCCGATCCCATAAGAGTGGTATTACCATACTACCGAGGAGAATGACCCGATCCCATAAGAGTGGTGTTAATATACTGCCGAGGCCAACGGCGCTATACCATTAGAGTAGAGACATTTACCTCACTCGCGGAAGTACTTGCGGCACGGGAAGACATGGATTTTTCATAGTTATTAAGTATTCCTCAATTTTCCAAAATAAGAAGGCTAAGTAGATAATTGCAACTTTACATCCCTAGTCTCTGCTCTATTTAAGACAGTTAATACGCATGATAAACACAACAGTACAATTAA
>AWOL01S0016151.1:1751-13937 GCA_000715115.1 Nicotiana otophora | reverse complement strand
TTGAACACCTATAGTTGGACCTGATGTCACAGTTAATGATTTATGCATCTTTGGGCCTGAGGCAGTAGTTTATGCTTTATGCATTTTTGGGCCTGAGGCTGCAATTTTATATACGTATACTTGGGTCCGAGGCCGCAGTATGTGCATATATATATATATTGGTCATGAGGCCACAGTTTAATATTCAGATAAACAAGTTGTTCATCATTCAGAAGAGGGAGTATTCATATCCTTACTTCCTTTGTTCAGTTTAGTTATCAATTATCATATCAGTTATCAGTTATCATCTATCGGTTCAGTTATCATTTAAGTTATTAGTTATCAATTATTATTTCAGCTTCAGTTTCAATAGTTATCATTTCAATTATCAATTATCAATTATCAATTCTCAGTTAGCAGCTTAGTTTCAGTTTCAGCATTTATAATTCTTTCTTTCACTTGCTTTACATACCAGTGCAATTCAAATGTACTGGCGTCCTTTTTTCTTAGGGCCTGCATCTCACGATGCATGTAATGTGTTACACCCCATGTTTTCGTACATGGAAGTACGCCATAAGTAACTTGATATAAGCTCGGAAATGAGATGTTACATTTTGCATTTTCGTACGTTAAAGTTTCGTCGTAAGTTAATCGACGTAAGTTCAGGAATGGGATTATTTTGAGATAATTCTTAATTATGTGGGTAATTGGTTAATTATTGAGTAATGGGTTATTACCTAATTAATTAGGGATATGTTGGATAAGTATTAAAGGGCATGAGGTGGCATCCCCCCTTTCACATCAAGTTACTCATAGCTTAAAATGAAAGGTGGCTATTTAAAAGGTCATACGCATGACACTTACATAAAACATTTTAGAAGTTCGAAATTTCGAGCATCATTTTTTGGACTTAAAATAATCAAAGGTAATCTTATAACTTTTGTTCCTAATTCCAACATTTCAAAAANTTTGGCCTTAAAATAATCAAAGGTAATCTTATAACTTTTGTTCCTAATTCCAACATTTCAAAAATGGACATTTATCTCAATCCAACAGGAACAATTCCAACGATTATTTTGGCTTCAACGAGATTTCTTACAAAATCTTCAACCAATTCCTACAAAAGAAATCCAACGAGATTTCTTAGCACATTAGCAACGTGTAATTTTGCGATTCTAAGTGAGTACGGTGAAACCTTTTCCAAGAATATCATACAGATTATTCCCTACTCCAGGTATGTTAAGGCTATCCCTTCTTTCTTTTGGCATGGTCCAAATGATACAAATGAAATGAGCAAAATACGCAACTTCCACAAATGACTCTATTGATAGAAATACTAGGGGTGTCTATATTCTAGATTCCCCATGTGAATTAATATTATATATTCTGTTCATGGGTCTCAGAAAAATACATATTTGATAAAGTTTATCCGACATGTATATTGTTTTTATGATATTCCGAGAAATCTTATTAACGTATTTCTTATGCATTTCATGCATTTATACATATGCATTGACCCATGACCAGATGGCGTTATATACGCATATATTATATGTATATGGGATATGAGAAAAGGTTATGGCGTAATATACGCACCACCACCTGATCAGCTGGTATACGTTGATGATTTGCCCACAGTGGCCGAAATGATATGATGGGATGCCCTCAGAGGCTTGATGATGTTATGAACACATATACATTATTCATGGTATGACATCTATACGCATACGCATGACATTATAAAAATGAAATGATTTACAGAGATATGCAAACGTACATGTCGAGTCTTTTACTCTATGTTTCTCTTATGTCTATTATTTACTAATATTCATTCCTTACATACTTGGTACATTATTTGTACTGACATCCTTGTTTCTTGGGGACGATGCGTTTCATGCCTGCAGGTCCTGATAGATAGGTCGAGAGACCTCCAAGTAGGCTATCAGCTCAGCAGAAGATGTTGGTGCGCTCCACTTCCTTTGGAGTTGCTTGTTTGGTTACTATGGTTTAGACGTGTATTGTTTGGTTTGGCAGGACTCTGTCTCGACCTTTGTGAAAATTATGTATTCTTAGAGGCTTGTAGACAGATGTCATGTACGTAAAAGATTGTATGATCTTGTCGGCCTATGTTCAGTGTAGGAGTGCTTATTTTGGTCTTATAGGCCCGTATGTCTTATGTATAAGTTGGTATTACATGTTGCATTCTACTTATCTCATGGCAGGCTTCCAGCTCAGTTATCTATGATAGTATGACATGAAAAGATTCATTATGTTAGTACTCGGTTGAGTAAGGTACCGGGTGCCCGTCGCGGCCCATTGGTTTGGGTCGTGACAAAAGTGCTATCAGAGCAATTCTGTCCTAGGGAGTCTTCAAGTCGTGTCTAGTAGAGTATTGTTTATGGGTGTGTCATGCACTACAATTATAAGCAGGAGGCTACAAGGAATTTAGGACTGTCACTCTTTCTTCTTACTCTAGATCGTGTGGTAGAGCTCAGTTGTAAGAATTCAAATTCCTAACTTCTATTTTATTCATAATAACACTATACCTACATCCAGAAAGACAATTGGTAAGAGATTGAATGTTACTATGGAAGAGTTGAGTTAGAGGTACTCAATTTTTCATGATGCTTATGATAAGTAAATATAAGGTCTTCAGTAGATCATATGTGTACTAAGATGTGCAAGCCTCTTGATAAGCAGCCTTGATGCAAGAATACCTATCCACCTTTATAGTGATAGACAATGGAAGATTCAGAAGATAAATACAAGTTTCAACAAGAAAAAGAAGAAGGATGAAGAAGGGTACGAGGCACCCAGTTAATGAAGGTTAACAGTATTTACAATTCAGGCAGAGGAATATAAGCTTTTTGAGTTACATTCAACAGTAATAGAGGTATGTACGATTGTCTAGTTGATCTTAGTTATGCCATATAGGAGATAACAAATATGGTTCAAGAGAAGGACGGGATATCAGGATTCGGTTGGGGTTAGAGTGACCCAAAATGGTGGATGAACTGCTTGCGTTAGTTTACCATTCTGAAGGATATTACAAATGTGCTAATAGATCTCCTTGTCAGACACCCAGATGGTGCACTCTAAAATAGTACGGCTATATATGAGTACCACAAAGATGGGCACTAGAAGCCTGGAAGTGATGATAATATCTTAGTATGGCTCTCGTCCTNGGATGGAGCAAAATGGAGCTAAAAGCAAAAGAATATCTTGTTGAAGTTTTCAGATAAAGTGATAGACAGAAATGTTAGCAGGAAATGAGAAGAGAGCTAATGAAGCATTAAGAGTAAGATGTGACACATGGATGACAACGGTAGGTCAAAAGGAGCAAAAGACAAGAAGTGACGGGCCTTGAGAAAACAAAAGAGTATAAGCCATAAAGTCATATCCTCACTTCAAGAAATAAGTTTGTGACTCCAACGCAACTACCGGAAGGAAACGTTAGACCCCAGAATAATAGAAGTCAGTACGGGCTGGTGAACAAGACAAACTAAACGTGAATTAGGGACTGAGTGATTGGATAATAGTTGGCATCATGAGAGTTTTAGATTTCATTCCAGCAATAATAGAATGGACAATATAAGAAGATTCATGAGAAATTCAGACAATCGTTATTCATGAAGACGCTTCCCTAAAGCAAGCAATGTGAGCAAAGTTAAGCTTAAGGGACTATGTGTGCCAGTTACACTAACTGCCACCCGCGCGAGTAAGGAATTTCCTTATCCTTGTTACAAAAGGATNGTAAGGATCATCGATAGTGTGAGATGATGCCAATGATGAAGAGGTAAAGCATCTATAGGTAGATCGTCATAGCGCTAAATATTAGTACTTTCCTAAAGGGGGAGAATATGGAGTGATGTGGCATTAAGTCGGAATTAAGTGGTTCTAGTAATTATGGAATGGTAAAGAAAGAATGCGATAAAATGAAAAAGGGATGAGATTGCACTTATTCAAAGCCTACAAATATGCTACGATACCAGAGCATTATGAAAACACGACGTCAAGGAGAGGAAGTAAGGGTTCCTGCCCGAGATGTTATTGATTAATAAGGAGCCAGTGCGAGAGGTAAGTTAAGACAAAAGAAATAACCCAAGAAAGATTACGCGAACTATTGTATGAGAATGGGCCAACGCGTAGTTAGTAGTTGATTCAGGAAGTACCTAGTTATGGATAGATAAGAGGATACAAATCAATAGATCGTGCAAGATAAACAGAGTGAACCCCAACATGGGGAATTCAGTCTCGCAAATACGACATCGTGACCCTTGAGAAATAATCAGATAGGAGTTGCGGTAGTTAAAGGTAACATATGAATGTTATGGAAATAAAAGAGAGTGCCACTAGGGAGACATTCAAAATATCAGTTCAAAAGCAACACTACAAACATAATGGCATGGAGGTAAAAACAAAAGATAATTATAGGTAAGTACAAACATCAAGAATTCCATCGGGTATGCGATGTAATAAGCTCGCAGCTTTCCAAGAGTCAGAAGGTCTTCTCTAAGTTCTACAATGGAAGGCTAGCTAAGGATATAAGGAAGAAGGCTTCAACCAAAGCACAGTGACCTAAAGAGGTAATGGTTTTGGAACAACAGTCCCACTACAAAATTGTATGCACTACAAAAGAAAGTGGCACCTACCACGGCTAATGAGCGGGGAGTAAAACCAAAAGTAATATTCGAGACCATATGAGTTGCAAAAATTTTTTGGCATGTGTGAGAACTCAGATAAGCTAAGTATGCACGCAATTAGGGGGCAAAAAGACCAGGAAAAGCAATTGCTAACATTTTGAAGAAAGCTGAAATGGAACGAAAGGAATTATTCAATTAATGATCAGCCGTAGAAGACCCTAATATAAGTTAAAAGAAGGAATTGGGTCTAGGTCATAGACAAAGGATGGAATCATTAGAAGATTGTATCATGGTTTCCATAGCATCCATGAAAAGCTAAAATAATAACTAAATTCCCTAAGCCGCATATCGAAAGATAGCTGAAGGCTACATAAAGGCTAATCAGAAGGAATAGGAAACTAAAGAGTTACATCAACTAAGTAAATTAGGAGTCTACTTATTAGACCCCAAAAGCTATAGACATCATGATTGAGAAAATTGTAGAATCACTCTTAATATCAGAGGTACAAGAGAGATAGTGCAGTAGCCATATTCTATAACGGCTCTACAATAAATCTAGTTAGAAGTGTCCCAACCTCAAAAGAAGTTAGTGTGAAGCTCTCAAGAGATTGTGTAAAGAGGTGCATGTATTATAATAGAAATTCAAGATGTGAATGTGACTTATACCTATGTGGAAGGGAGGTCATGAAAGAGATAGAAGATATGATGTGAGGCTTTAAGGTAAGTAAGGTAAAGGTGAACAACATATGAGATACACAAAAGTAGAAGGTTGAGAATAGTCCATACTTCGGATAGAAGGCTAGAAGCGTGGGGATTCAATATCCAGGAATGATAGCGGCGTCGTCAGCGGCATATCTTCCAGCCTATGGTTCTAGGTACCGAGAGATCTAGCCAAGAGAATAAAGAAGAGTTCGAGACGATGTGATGTCTCGCTTGATGTTCTAGAATAACATAAGGGAATCTATGGTGAAAACAAGTTGGATGAAGGTTGTGAATAGTATAAATAGATACGTAGAGGTCGCAAACTAAAATATAGTAAAGAGATGAGGTTTTGTGATAGGAGTAAGGATGATAAAGGGAGAGGAAGAAGGTAACGAGAATGGATAAGTCCTCGATATTAAGCCTATGAAAACAAGAGAGCTAATGGTTTCTCTATGTTATAGAAAGTTCAGCATAGTCTGAATGAACTCAAAGGAATCTAAAGACTAATAGCATCTAGAGTGGAATGAGGGTGTGATTGTGATAGATAAAGGATGACGTTTTGCCTTCGATTGAGTAATGACTTGAAGAGGATTTTATGAATTATACAGGATTAAAATACCCATGTAAGGTGAGTCATATTGGGATGCTATAAAATACGGTTATGGAAGTATAGTATTGCCCCTAGGTGGATCAATCTAATTACTCCAGATGTCCCTGATGAGACGTGAGCTCTTGCGGCAGTGTTACATAAGAGATCAAGTCATCAGTGGTAGATGATAGATCAAAATTAAGGTTAATTAAGAGTGGATGGACAAAAGTCACAAGGTATGAGGTGAGATTAGGCTGTCATTATTAAGATAAACAAGTAATGAAGAGGCATTAAAGGACTTAGATTTATACATATGGGATAAGTAACGAAAGTAACCTGGAGTTCAGTAGCAGACCTCAGTAACGATAAATCGAAGTAAGAGTTATGGTATAATAAGACCTACCTAAATGCAGTAAAGTCATACGAATGGATAAGCAGATCTATGAAATAAAGTATAACAATATTTGTAAGTTCGATAGAGTACCAAGCGAAGAACTTTAGTATACCTATAGATACCCAGAGGAATATTTTATCAAGTTCTGTATATATATTTGCACAGTGAGGCCTAAAGATTGGCTAAAAGATAGAGGAAAGAGGAAAGAAGAGTCACATAGGCGCACATACAAGGAAAAATCTATATAGGCTGCATGACAGAAGATATCAAGAGTTACGAGATTGGAAGAATTCCGACCACAGACCGTGCTGCGAGAAAGAGGCCTAAAGGGGGGAATGCCCTGGCCTTTGGATTAATTCAAAGAAGAATTGCCTAAATGTCAAGAAGGTTATTAAAGTATTCGCAAGAGCAATGGGTTATGAGAATGATAAGTGCACCAGTCAACATTCAAGGACGAATGTTCCAAAGAGGGGAATGATGTTATACCCCATGTTTTCGTACATGGAAGTACACCATAAGTAAATTGATATAAGCTCGGAAATGCGATGTTACATTCTGCATTTTTGTACGTTAAGGTTTTGTCATAAATTAATCGACGTAAGTTCGAGAATGGGATTATTTTGAGATAATTCTTAATTATGTGGGTAATTGATTAATTATTAGGTAATGCGATATTACAAAATTAATTGGGGATATATTGGATAAGTATTAAAGAGAATGAGGTGGCAGCCCCCTCTTTCACATCAAGTGTCATATAGCTTAGAATGAAAGGTGGCTATTTAAAAGGTGATACACATGACACTTACGTAAAAGATATTAGAAGTTTGGTATTTTGAGCATCATTTTTTCGCCTTAAAATAATCAAAGGTAATCTTATAANTGAAAACAAGAGAGCTAATGGTTTCTCTATGTTATAGAAAGTTCAGCATAGTCTGAATGAACTCAAAGGAATCTAAAGACTAATAGCATCTAGAGTGGAATGAGGGTGTGATTGTGATAGATAAAGGATGACGTTTTGCCTTCGATTGAGTAATGACTTGAAGAGGATTTTATGAATTATACAGGATTAAAATACTCATGTAAGGTGAGTCATATTGGGATGCTATAAAATACGGTTATGGAAGTATAGTATTGCCCCTAGGTGGATCAATCTAATTACTCCAGATGTCCCTGATGAGACGTGAGCTCTTGCGGCAGTGTTACATAAGAGATCAAGTCATCAGTGGTAGATGATAGATCAAAATTAAGGTTAATTAAGAGTGGATGGACAAAAGTCACAAGGTATGAGGTGAGATTAGGCTGTCATTATTAAGATAAACAAGTAATGAAGAGGCATTAAAGGACTTAGATTTATACATATGGGATAAGTAACGAAAGTAACCTGGAGTTCAGTAGCAGACCTCAGTAACGATAAATCGAAGTAAGAGTTATGGTATAATAAGACCTACCTAAATGCAGTAAAGTCATACGAATGGATAAGCAGATCTATGAAATAAAGTATAACAATATTTGTGAGTTCGATAGAGTACCAAGCGAAGAACTTTAGTATACCTATAGATACCCAGAGGAATATTTTATCAAGTTCTGTATATATATTTGCACAGTGAGGCCTAAAGATTGGCTAAAAGATAGAGGAAAGAGGAAAGAAGAGTCACATAGGCGCACATACAAGGAAAAATCTATATAGGCTGCATGACAGAAGATATCAAGAGTTACGAGATTGGAAGAATTCCGACCACAGACCGTGCTGCGAGAAAGAGGCCTAAAGGGGGGAATGCCCTGGCCTTTGGATTAATTCAAAGAAGAATTGCCTAAATGTCAAGAAGGTTATTAAAGTATTCGCAAGAGCAATGGGTTATGAGAATGATAAGTGCACCAGTCAACATTCAAGGACGAATGTTCCAAAGAGGGGAATGATGTTATACCCCATGTTTTCGTACATGGAAGTACACCATAAGTAAATTGATATAAGCTCGGAAATGCGATGTTACATTCTGCATTTTTGTACGTTAAGGTTTTGTCATAAATTAATCGACGTAAGTTCGAGAATGGGATTATTTTGAGATAATTCTTAATTATGTGGGTAATTGATTAATTATTAGGTAATGCGATATTACAAAATTAATTGGGGATATATTGGATAAGTATTAAAGAGAATGAGGTGGCAGCCCCCTCTTTCACATCAAGTGTCATATAGCTTAGAATGAAAGGTGGCTATTTAAAAGGTGATACACATGACACTTACGTAAAAGATATTAGAAGTTTGGTATTTTGAGCATCATTTTTTCGCCTTAAAATAATCAAAGGTAATCTTATAACTTTTGTTCCTAATTCCAACAGTTCAAAACCGGACATTTATCTCAATCCAACAAGAAGAATTCCAATGATTATTTTGGCTTCAACAAGTAATGAAGAGACATTAAAGGACTTAGATTTATGCATATGGGATAAGTAACGAAAGTAACCTGGAGTTCGGTAGCAGACCTCAGTAACGATAAATCGAAGTAAGAGTTATGGTATAATAAACATACCTAAATTCAATAAATTCATATGAATGGATAAGCTAATCTATGAAATAAAGTATAACAATATTCGTAAGTTTGACAAAGTACCGAGCGAAGAACTTCAGTATACCTACAATGGCCAGAGGAACATTTTATCAAGTTCTGTATATATATTTGCAATGTGAGGCCTAAAGATTGGCTAAAATCTGTAGGAAAGAGGAGAGAAGAGTCACATAGGCGCATATACAAGGAAAAACGTCATACAGGCTGCATGACAGAAGATATCAAGAGTTACGAGATTGGAAAAATTCCGACCATAGACCGTGGTGCGAGAAAGAGGCCTAAGGGGGGGATGCCCTGGCCTTTGGATTTATTCAAAGAACAGTTGCCTAAATGTCAAAAAGAGTATTAAAGTATTCGCAAGAGGTATGGGTTATGAGAATGATAAGTGCATCAGTCAACATTTAAAGACGAATGTTCCAAAGAGGGGAATGATGTTATACCCCATGTGTTCGTACATGGAAGTACGCCATTAGTAAATTGATATAAGCTCGGAAATGAGATGTTACATTCTGCATTTTTCGTACGTTAAGGTTTCTTCATAAATTAATCGACGTAAGTTCGAGAATGGGATTATTTTGAGATAATTCTTAATTATGTGAGTAATTGGTTAATTATTAGGTAATGGGATATTACCTAATTAATTGAGCGTATTTTGGATAAGTATTAAAGGGAATGAGGTGCCATCCCCCCCTTTCACATCAAGTGACTCATAGCTTAGAATGAAAGGTGGCTATTTAAAGGATGATACACATGACACTAACGTAAAAGATATTAGAATTTTGGCATTTTGAGCATCATTTTTTGGCCATAAAATAATCGAAGGTAATCTTATAACTTTTGTTCCTAATTCCAACATTTCAAAAACGGACATTTATCTCAATCCAACAGGAAGAATTCCAATGATTATTTAGGCTTCAACGAGATTTCTTACAAAATCTTCAACCAATTCCTATAAAAGAATTCCAACAAGATTTCTTAGCACATTAGCAACGTGTTATTTTGCGATTCTAAGGGAGTATGGTTCAACCTTTTCCAAGAATATCATATGTATTTTTCCCTACTCCAAGTATGTTAAGTCTATCCTTTCTTTCTTTTGGCATGGTCCAAATGATACAAATGAAACGAGCAAAATACGCAACTTCCATAAATGACTTTATTCATAGAAATACTAGGGGTGTCTATATTCTTGATTCCCAATATGACTTATTATTATATCGTCTATTCATGGGTCTCAGAAAAATACGTATTTGATAAAGTTTATCCGACATGCATATTATTTTTATGACAATCCGAGAAATCTTATTAATGTATTTCCTATGCATTTCATGCATTTATACATATACATTGACCCATGACCAGATGGTGTTATATACCCGTATATTATAAGTATATTGGATATGGGAAAAGGTTACGGCGTTATATAAGCACCACCACCTGATCAGCTGGTATACGTTAATGATTTGCACACAATGGCCGAAATGATATGATGGGATGACCTCAGAGGCTTGAGGATGTTATGAACGCATATACCTATGTATGGTATGATATTTATACACATATGAATGACATTATAAAAATGAAATGATTTACAAAGCTATGCAAACATACATGTCGAGTCTTTTACTTCATGTTTCTCTCATGTCTATTATTTACTGATTTTCATTCCTTACATACTCGGTACATTATTTGTACAAACGTCCCTTTTGCCTGGGGACACTGCGTTTCATGCCTGCAGATCCCGATAGACAGGTCGAGAGCCCTCCAAATAGGCTATCAGCTCAGTGGAAGATGTTGGTGCACTCCATTTGCTTCAGAGTTGCTTGTTTGGTTAGTATGGTTTAGACGTGTATTGTTTGGTATGGAGGGACTCTGTCCCGACCTTTGTGAAAATTATGTATCCTTAGAGGCTTGTTGACAGATGTCATGTATGTAAAAGATTGTATGGCCTTGTCGGCCTATGCTCAGTGTACGAGTGCTTATTTTGGTCTTATAGGCCTGTAAGTCTTATGTATAAGTTGGTATTACATTTTGTATTCTACTTATCTCACGGAAGCCTTCCGGCTCAGTTATCTGTGATAGTATGACATTAAAAGATAAGTTATGTTGGTATTCGGTTGTGTAAGGTACCAGGTGCCCGTCGCGGCCCATTGGTTTGGGTCGTGACATAATGATTTACAGGTTGACGATTCAGTGCGCTAAGATTCTCGTACCAGCAGTTTAGTGATCCCCAGTTCTTTCGAGGCATTATCATTACCTTACAAACTTCAGTATTTTCAGATAGTCAGTATTTTCAGTACTTCATTAGAGGCTTCGCAAACTAGAGTAATAGTTAGATAGAGTCTCAACTTTTTCATGTTAAACAATTCTGACTACAAATATGTTCACAGATATATTAGTGTTTCCACACTTTGATGTATATCATTCAAAGTTTCAGTATATCAGCATATGTTAGTTTATCTTCCACATTTAGTAGGTTATGAAATCACATGTTCATTAAGCCAGCCAGTTGGTACGCTCGGTCACATGTAGTCAGGCATCGAGTGTCGTGTTACGCTCGGGCCCAGGTTCGGGGCGTGACAAAGCGCCTAGCGATCTCATCCACCTACTCAAACCTAGCATCCGTCTCGGCCTCGCAAGCCAAACTATAACATAGACCATAGTTGAGTCCATCAATCAACCTCCTGATCCTCTCCCTTATAGTGGAGACCAACCATAATGCATGACATGCCAAATCTGCGAATCTCATCTCATATTGAGTCACAGTCATATCTTCTTAGCATAGCTACTCAAAGTCCCTAAGCAGCTCCTCTTTGTGAGTTAGTGGAACAAAATTCCCTAATAGAACTGAGAACTCATGCCATAAAAATGGTGTTTTCTCCGATGGCTTGCCTAAGTCATAGGTCTTCCACCATGTGTAGGCTGCCCCTGTCAGCTGAAAAGTAGTAAATGCAGCTCCGATAGCATCCACGATACCCGTTGTACCTCTCTCATCCCTTCTGATCCTTATCGGAAATAGGTGGACGAACCTCAGCTACAGCAGGGACAACTGCCTAAACAGTTATATACCCCTAGTGTCTGATAACCCTCAGCTAGCTGCTCTGATGTACGGGCGGCGAGCGTTTGGGCTTCTTCCCTAGCCTGTGAAGTAGCTGTTGCAACTGGTATCATACCCGCCTGAACAACATTTTTGTTCATACTCAAGATCTGAGCCAAAGTCTCGTGAAGACCATGCATTGTAATGGGCACCGCCTGTCTCTGCACTGGTCCCATCGGCTCTTTAATATCCAGATCCTGCCCCTCCACTTGAGAACC
>AWOL01S0016150.1:32820-42850 GCA_000715115.1 Nicotiana otophora | reverse complement strand
CTTCCGCATTTACTTTTCAAATTCTTACTCTAGTTTGGATTCCCGACCTTGTCGTTATCATTAGGGGTATCTATGTTCTTGATTCCCCATGTGTCTTATTATTCTATCATCTGTTCATGGGTCTCAGAAAATACGTAAGTTGATAATTTTATTTTATGATATTAATCAGAGGCATAATGGTCTTATGGCACTCCGAAAGATTTTATTGACGTACTTATCATGCATTGCATTCATTTACATTGACCCATGACCACATAGCATTATATACGAGTATATATGTATAATATATGTAGATGGGATATGGGAAAAGGTTACGGCATTATATACGCACCACCACCTGATCAGCAGGTATACGTTGATGATTTTGCCCACAGTGGCCGAGATGATATGATGGGATACCCTCAGAGGCTTGATGATGTTATGAACACATGTACCTATGCACGATATGACATTCATACGCATATGCATGACACTATAAGTATTTCATGATTTACAGAGCTATCCAAACTTACAAGTGGAATCCTTTACTCCATGTTTCTTCTATGTCCTTTATATACTGATTTACATGCCTTACATACTCGGTACATTATTCGTGTTGACGTCCTTTTGTTGGGGACGCTGCATTCATACCTGCATGTATAGATAATCAGTTTGACAAGCCCTCATAGCACACGAGGTCAGCATTCAGCGAAGGATCGGTAAGAATCCACCTCATTCGGAGTGCAGCCGAGTCTATAAGTTATCGTGTCAGAGTTTTGCTACAGACTTATGGGTAGGCCGGTACCCTGTCCCATTTGATATCGAATAATTTAGAGGCTTTGTAGACAGAGGTTCATTTTGTACAGTATGTCAGAGGCCTTGACGGCTCATATGTATTCATGTTTTAAGAAAGATTGTTCATTGATACAGTGCTTTCCCACATACAGTTGTGCATTATGAGTGGTGGCCATGTGGGCCCATTATAGTTACAAAAGAAATGAGTTCAGTTAACTCGACCTATGTATGTTCTAGTTTTGGTCGAACGATCATGAGTTACAGAGTGGTTCGCTCGGGCCAGCACGGCACCGGGTGCCAGCCACGCCTCCCCAGGTTTGGGGCGTGACACTGTTGACTTGGTTTACCATAAGCAAGGAGTCACATTTGGCATCGTTGACTTCTGCTCCCAAACCTTTATCTAGCTCAAGACCTGCAATCATGGCCTCATACTCGGCCTTATTGTTAGTTAACTTGGCATTTTTAATAGCTTGTCTAATTGTATTACCCGTGGGTGGCTTTAAAACGATGCCTATCTAGGAGCCCTTCACGTTTGAAGCACCATCTATGAAGAGGGTCCACACCCCCGATGATGTACCCGACTTTATTAATGGTTCCTTTTCGACCTCGGGTACGTGGGTTGGCGTAAAGTCGGCCACAAAGTCCGCTAAGATTTGAGACTTGATGACCATCCGCTAATATCGTACCCATTAATCTCGACGGCCCATTTGGCCAATCGGCCCGAAAGTTCGGGCTTATGCAAAATATTGCGAAGAGGATAAGTAGTCACCACGCTGTAACACCCCGAAAAATTTCGAATTACTTCAGCGTAAAGCCTGATAAAATTTGTAAAGAAAATAATATTTCATAGTGCCAGACTAGGCTTACGTATTGAGGATTATAGAAATTCTTCACGGCGAGCTTGTTTTCCGCGGCTCGGACTTTTTGGGTTGAACAATGCACCAAAAAGTAAAGGAAAGTTTTTGGCGGAAAAGTACATTTATGCGGTCCATTATGCGACCGCAGAACCACTCTGCGGACCGCATAATGGCCGCAGAGTGAGGCAGCTAATTGGGTCAGTTGGAAGCAACTATGCGGTCGACTATGCGACCGCATAACTGTTATGCGATGCATTATGCGACCACATAACTGTTATGCAGACCGCATAGTGACCACATACACAGACAGTTCTTTTGGCTATTTTGTAATCAATTATGCGATCGATATACGATCTGCATATCGGTTATGCGATCGCATATGAGATCACATACCTTGTTCCGGAGCTCCATTTTTCGGGTTTTTAAAACCCGACCATATTTCGTTAAATACACTCTTTGGGCCATTTTTGAGACATAATCTAATATTTTAGAGTGAGAGAGAGAGAGAGTGCCCTAGAGTGAGAAGGTGTTCTTCAATAATTTTTCTTCAATTCTTGCTCATGTTTTGGATGTTTAAGAAGGGAAGCTCACTAGGTCTTCATCCTAGAGGTAAGATTCTACACCCTAAACCATAAATTCAAAATTTTCTGAAAATGGGTAACTAGCAAGATAATATTTGGGCACGAGAGTTGTTTATTTTACATGCATGTGTTATCAAGAGGTGTAGGAAGATTGTTGAGCTAAAAATGGTAAATATTGGGTTGTGGGATGATGGAATCCTTTATAAAAAGGACATTGAAACCTTATGCACACTTAGTGTTTGATAAAATGCTCAAATGAGCTAGGACCATGATCATCTTCCTAATTTCGATTCACTTTTTTACATTTCTACAATAGATTGAAGTTGCTAAGAATTCCGGAATATTTTAGAGTTTAAGGAAGCTCAATTGAGGTATATTGGCTAAACTCTTTTCTTAGAATTGAATCACATGATATTCATGAAAAATATGTAAGTCCCGAGTGGTTCATTATAAAATTGGCTATTCCGAGTAAGATTAGGTTGAACGATATATATATTCGACAAGTATCTAAAATGCTTTATTCATATTATATTATCAATTGAGGATGTGTTGAAATATGGTTGTGTATTAATTATGTTTCGACTTCAAGTCAAGTTCAAACAAAGGCTGTTATGCCAAATTTTGTGAAATATTTCTATGTGCTTTAGACTCTAAATTGCTCACATGTGTACTACACACCTTGATTTGAATTGTATTTGTTGTTGATGATGGTGATGATATTTGAAATTGAAAAGGTGAGCAGGAAATACTAAATATGGTCAACGTGCCAAGATTGATCTTATACTTATGGCCATTAGTGCCAATGAAATAAAAAGATGTGAAAGTAATATGAAATGTGATGATTGATATAAAAAGGTTGATGTCTCGATTAAGACAGCCTAGCCGATCGGGTCATGATCGGACACCATGCCGCACACATGGTGGTGATTGTGCTGGATATTGTAATTGAAATGGTAATTGTGGTTGATGTCCCTAATGGATAGCCTAGCCGATCGGGTCGTGATCGGACTCCGTGTTAAAGACGGTGGTATTCATATTGAGAGAAATTGTGGTTGATGTCTCTAATGAGATAGCCTAGCCGATCGGGTCGTGATCGGACTCCGTGCTAAGAGTACGGTGGTACTAGTTTTGTGAATAATGGTATTGTGAATAATAGTATTGTGGATAATGGTATATCGATACTAAAAATCTCCCAATGTGAGATATGGAAATTTATTTGAACAATGACTTGATCCTAAATAGAGGTTTGATGTTGATTAAAGCTTCCTTTGATACTATGATAATCTTGTTTGTATTATTTGTCATTCTATAATGAGGGTGTTTAGTTATACATACTAGTGCTATTCGACAGTACTAACGTCCCTTTTTCCGGAGGCGCTGAATCTTTCAATGGATACAGGTGGTTCTACAGCAGGAGATATTGATCAGTGATAGCAGTGTACCTTCTTCCTAGCTAACTTGGTGAGCCCCACTTCATTCTGGGGTTATGGATCTTTTGTACTTTGTGTATTCTGTTTGAGGTATATCCGGGGCCTTGTTGCCGGCATTATCATTGCACCCTTCTCTATCTATAGAGGCTCCGTAGACATAGTGTGGGTTGTGTATTGGTGTTGGAAAAGACAAATTATGCTATGTTATGGTTGTATTACTTGTCCATTTGATACTTTAAAAAAATAGTGAAACTTATGGTAACAAATTAGTAATTGGAGACATGACCACTTTATTGCTTAATTAAGAAAAACGTATATTCTCTTTATTCATGAATGAGTTTGGGTAGAAGGAATCTAACAGGCTTGTTCGATCGGGTTCACTCGGTTGAGCGCCGGTCGCGCTCCTCGGTTTTGGGGCATGACACACGTAGATCGGGTGACACTTAAAATATGGTTTTAATTTCCTAGAGGCGCTTATTAGGGCAAGCGCTAATTTTTCTAAGTGTGGGCACCGGGTCTCGTCCTCACCTAGAGTTTGTCTAACATAATAAATAGGAAATTGTGTGCCTTGCTCTTCTCAAACCAGGACCCCACTTACCGTGAATTCCGAGACTGCTAAGTACAAGTATAGTTGCTCGTTCGTTTTTAGAGTATGAAACAGTGGCGGGCTCGAGAGGTACCGCTTTAGTTCTTCCAATGCTTGATAGCATTCCGGGGTCCATGCAAAATTGTTATTCTTTTTTAGCAGTGAGAAGAACCTGTGACTTCTATCTGAAGACCTCGAGATGAATCAGCCTAGGGCGGCTATGCGCCCTGTTAATCTTTGTACGGCCTTGACATTATCCACGAGTGTGATGTCTTCGATCGCCTTGATCTTATCGGGGTTGATTTCGATACCGCGATTTGATACCATATAGCCGAGGAACTTTCCCGAGGAAAAACGACCCCGAATGTACATTTCTCTGGGTTGAGTTTCATGTTGTATTTCCTTAGTATATCGAAGGTCCCCTGCAAATGTGTCAAATGGTCCTCTGCTCGCAGGGACTTAACTAGCATATCGTCAATATAAACTTCCATTGACTTACCTATTTGTTCTTCGAACATTCGATTTACTAAACATTGATAAGTGGCACCAGCATTTTTTTGTCCAAACGGCATTACATTATAACAATAGGTGTCGTACTTAGTGATGAACGAAGTCTTTTCCTGATCCTCCAGGTTCATTTGTATTTGATTGTACCCGGAGTAGGTATCGAGAAAACTAAGGATCTCGTGGCCGGTCATGGCATCGATCATGCAATCGATATTCAACAGAGGTAAATAGTCTTTAGGACATGCTTTGTTTAAATCTTTATAGTCTACGCACATTCTAAGTTTATTTCCCTTTTTAGCGACTACGACTACGTTTGCTAACTATTCGGGATAATTTACATCCCGAATGGATCCTATTTTGAGAAGTTTGGTTACCTCGTCCTTGATGAATGTATGTTTTACCTCGGACTGGGGTCTTCTCTTTTGTTTTACTGGGCGAAATTTCGGTGTCACAACCCAAACCGATGGGCCGCGACGCACATCAGGTGCCTTACTTAACTGAGTACCAATGTAACATATATTTCTTATCATACTATCATTGGTAGCTGGGCCAACATGGCCACAACTTGTAATATATAACTATAAGTGGGAAACCACTGTATAAATGAATCATGTTTCTTAAAACATGAATACGCATGGGCCGTCAAGGCCTCTGACATACTTGTACAAAGTGAACCTCTATCTACAAAGCCTCTAAGGGTGTTTGACATCAAATGGGACAGGGTAGTGTCCTACCCATAAGTCTGTAGCAAAATTCTAACACAATGACTCATAGACTCGGCTGCACTCCAAATGAGGTGGAGTCTTACCGATCCTTTGCTGAATGCTAACCTCGTCTACTATGAGGTCTCATCAAACTGATTGTCTATACTTGCAGGCATGAAATGTAGCGTCCCCAACAGAAGGACGTCAGTACGAAATAATGTACCGAGTACGTAAGGCTACAGAATAACTGAAAGCTGAAACTGAACTGATAATATAATAACAGAAAGTAACTGGGAGTCAAAGATAATCTGAAGATATGCTTACCTGCTGATACTGACTCAACTCTCTCAATATAGTAAGTAAAATAGCTGTCCGGCCTTATAAGGCTCGGTATATATATAATTGCTCTTCCGTAGTAGACTCGCTCATAGGCGCTNCACAGTAGGCTCGGTATATAACTTTCCATCTGATCAGAGGTTGCCCAATAGGGGCCTTCCCATCGATTATAGCTCGATGGTAATGAAAATATTGTAATACTGTATATATAGGTTCTCTTCTCTCTTGACTGGAAGAAGACAATACTCAATTAAATATGAAGTCCCGATAAGGAGAATACTGTAAATTATGAGACTAGGATAATGTATATAAATTCGAGAGTATGAACTTATGTTTATGCCTCGTTATCAAACACATGTAATTATGAGATCATGCCAAAATGAAGGAAGGGCTTAGCCTTAACATACCTGAACCGATTCTCTTGAAAATTCCTCTAACACACGTCTTTTGCAAAAACACGTAATGGCGGATCGAAGTAGGGGAAAATCCATATGATATTCTTGAGAAAGATTGCACCGTACTTATTTAGAATCGCAAAATCTCACGTTACAGCTCCACCATTGTAAATAACGTATGCACTCTCTCTGCAACGTGATGTTGTATCTTATAATTTTAAGGGGGGTAAGCAAACATTAGCTTGCATTGCTAAAGTAAATGTTTCTATGCAATTGACATGCAGAAGGCTTAAAGAAATGTTAACCTTGTATGTTTCATTCATTCCTTTTTCTAATTTGTAGAGAAGGGCTTGGCGAAACATATGATAGAGATATAGCTTTTGCCAGTTCTCTTGAAACCTTTGGAGGAGGGCGCACTGATCCTGTTGCCGTTTCATTTGGAGGTTCCATTTTTGTCTTTATCTTTCCATACAGCTTGCCATATAAATGATCTACTCTTGTGAAGACATTCATGGGAAGACATTATTGAACTAATAAAGCAACACCTTGCTACTTCTTGTATCCACTTAGTGGCTTTTGTTAACCACTTTATGGGCTGCCACGTTGGTGGTAAGATCCATCAAGCCTATCCAAATTTTAATTAATTGTTAATTTATTAATCTCCCACTAATCAATAATTACCCAATTATCCACATAATTAAGAATTATCTCAAATTATTTAAAATAGTACTCACTTTTAACATATCTTATACACCTTACTATCATTGTCATGTGGTACCTTGTATGGCACTAGTCCATAAATACGAGGTATTATAGCTCGGACCGTATTTTATTCCAAATTACCAAACTTCGACGAAACTCATTTCCTTCGATTTGCTTACCCTCTCTCCTTCACGAATTTACTCATCACGTGTTTGAAATAGCATTATGCTCATAATCTTAATATAACCTCATTCCCGATCTTACGTCGATTAATTTACGACGAACCTTTAATGTACAAAAATACGGGATGTAACATCATTCCCCCCTTTGGAACATTCGTCCTCGAATGTTGACTGATGTGCTTATCCTTTTCATAACCTATATCTTTCGAATATTTTAGTACTCTTCTTGCCATCCCGGCAAATGTTCTGTGAATAAATCCAAAGGCCAAGGCATTCCCCCCTTTAGGCCTCTTTCTCATACCACGACATGTGGTCGGAGTTCTCCAATCTCGTAACTGTTACTACCCTCTATCATGCAGCCTGTACGACTCTAACTTTGTATGTGCGCCTATGCGACGCTTCTCTCCTCTTTCCTCCAGCTCTTAGCCAATCTCTTGGCCTCACTTTGTGAACATATACAAAATTATGTCAAGCTGTCCCTCTGGGTGTCATTAGCTTTACTACATCTAAGTAGGCCATATTATACCATAACTCTTACTTTGATTTATTGTTACCGAGGTCTGCAACCAAACTCCAGGTTACTCTCGTTGCTTATCCTATATGCATAAAGCTAAGTCTTTTAGCGCTTTTTCATTACTGTTCATTTTAAGACTGATGGACCAATCTCATCTCACACTTTGTAACTTTTATCTATCCATTGTTGATTTACCTCAATGTTGACCTACAACCCACCACTGATAACTTGAAACTTCTTACGTAATACATTGTCACTAGGGCTTACGTCTCATCAAGGAATATCTGAAGTGGCTTCCCTAATCCACCTAGGGGCGATACTATACTTCAATAATCATATTTCATAGCATCCCAATGTGATTCACCTTACGTGGGTATTTTAATCCTTTATAATTCATCAAGTCATCACTCAATCGAAGACCCAAACGTCATCCTTTATCTACACAATTACACCTTTATTCTATTACCAGGGCAGCATTCCATCTCTTTTAAATTCTACTAGTTTTAGACTCCCTTGAGTATATTCAGGCTATACTGAGCTTTCTATAATTCTTGTTCTCATGGGCTTAATCCCGAGGACTTATCCCTTCTCGTTACCTTCTCAATTATCGTTTCTTATCCTTACTCCTATCTTCCTAAAACCTTGTTTATCATACTTTAGCTTGCGACCAACACATATCCATTTATATTACTCGCAACCTTCCTTCGACTTGCTTGCACCATAGATTTTCTTGTGTTATTATGTAACATCAAGCGAAACATCGCATCGTCTCTAACTCTCTTTTACTTTCTTAACTAGACCTCTCGATATTTAGAAATCATAGGCTGGAAGATATGCCACTAACGACGACGCCATCATTCCTGGGTACTGCATACTCACGCTACTAGCCTTTTATCCGCAGTATGGACTATTCACAACCTTCTGCATTTGAGTATCTCGTACGTTGTTCACCTTTTACCTCTTCTATCTCTTTTATGACCTCCCTTCTACATAGGTATAATTCACATCCATAACTTGAAATTCTATTACAACACTTGCACCTCTGGTGCATACACAATCCGGTGGGAGTTTCATGCTGACTTCTTATAAGGCTGATACTCTTCTAACTGGCTTTCTCGTATAGCCGTTATAGAATATGGTTGTTGTACTATCTCTCTTGTACTTCTGATATTAAGAGTGATTCCGCTATATTCCCAATCACGATTTCTATAATTTTATGTGTCCCATAATCAAACTCTTGATTTACTTAGTTGATGTAACTCTTTAGTTTCCTCTTCCCTCTGGTCAACCTTTATGTAGACTTAAGCTATCTTTCGATATGCGGCTCATTGTATTAGTTATTACTTTAGCCTTTCATGGGCGCTATGGACTCATAATACAATCTCCTAACAATTCAATCCTTTGTCTATGGCCTGGACTCAATTCTTTCTTTTAACTTATACCGGAGTCTTCTGCGGCTGTATGATTGTCAACATATTTACTGCATGGATAATACTCTGAAATCTTAAATGCATTCATAACGTAACTCACGCTGGATCATCGATCGAATAATTCCTTTCGTTCCTTCTCAGCTTTCTTTAAACGTAATCAATTACCTTTCCTGGTCTTTCTGCGCCCTTTTTGCATGCTTACTTATCTTATCTTAGTGCCCGCACATATTGGAATTCCATACAACTCATATGATATTGAATATCACTTCTGATTTTACTTCCCATTCATTAGCCATGATAGGTGCCATTTTCTTATGGAGCGCATATAATGTTGTTATGAGACTGTTGTTATAAGATCATTCCCTCTTTAGGTCACTGAACTTAAGTTGAAGCCTTCTTCCTTATTTTCTCAGCTAGCCTTTCGTTGTAGCACTTAGGGAAGACCCTCTGACTCTTGTATGGTTGTGAGCTTATTACATCGTATACTTGACAGAATTTTTGATGTCCTTCCTCGCTTATAATTATCCGTAATTTCTTACCTCCACGCCCTTGTGCTTGTAGATTTACTCCTGAACTTATATTTTGATTGTTTTCCCAGTGGCGCTCTCTTTTATTTCCGTAACAAACCTTTAACTACCCTAATTCCTATATGAATATTTCTTAAGGATCATGATGTCATATCTACGAGACTGAATTTTCCATGTTAGGGTTCACTACGTTTATCTTGCACGATCTGTTGATTTGTCTATAACCTCTTGTCTAGCCATGACTAGGCTCTTCCTGAATCAACTACTAACTACCCGTTGGCCCATTCTTATATCAATATTCCACATAATCTTTCTTAGGTTATTTCCTTTGTCTTAACTTACGTCTCGCGCTGGCTCCTTATTTATCAATATTCTCAATCGCAACATATCTGTAGGATTTGGATAAGTGCAATCCCATTACTTTCTCATTTTTTTTGCATTCTTCCTTCACCATTCCATAGTTACTAGAACCACTTAATTCTGACTTAATGCCATATCACTGCAT